>JAJGOT010000215.1:370000-647500 GCA_022457155.1 Cladopsammia gracilis | reverse complement strand
ACAAAAATAATATTTCAACTGGTTTACATTGTTAACGTAAACTTACTTACCTTTGGGATCGATCGCACGGGCAGTAAGAATGAAGCGCTTGAATAGGTGGAACTTTGAAGCGAACAGGCAACATGGCGGACAAACTTGACTTGATGATGCTTGTACGATGGAAGCAATCGTATGCATAGCGATCGTTGATATGTCGTAAAAACATTGCATACAGCTTATTCAGAAAACGTGGAACGAGAAAAAGGATCAGATCACAAGCTGTCCTTTCAAAGCAAGTGAAGTTTTGAGCGCTGAAAACGAGCGGCAAGACGAATGAAGCGCCAAAATCACGAACTGCCCGCCGGGAATGACTCTCTTTGCGCATGATTAATTCGCACCCAAGACCTCTCGGTCGAGCGGCAGCTGATTTTATCAAAGCATTTCTTTTCAGTCTCTTGTTCTTTGGAAATCATTGCTATTTCCGTTCCAGGTAAACCCAGGCCTTAAAAACACCTCTTCTTGAGTTGTTTAGGAAAATAATTATTTAAAATAACAAAATATTAAAATGCTCTGTCAGCTGTGTGCTCCTCACCGCCGGGTTTAAAGTTCTTTGAAATCACATAGTCCTTACGGGATGACCTCTAATCGGACAGAAGTTTTAGCAGCGTTCTTATTCATACTTATTTACTCTTATGTGTGTACTTTTACTCACGTTTGAGTAAATGTGACTGCTACACTGAGTTCACTCAAAATAAAGAGTTGTTTCAACTCACTATATTGGATTAAGAATTAACTCATATTTTGAGTTTGAGTAATAAACACTTACTTACTGCGGTGAGTAAGTTTTTACTGGTACATGTATGTTTGAGTAAAAGTGACTCCCGCTTGATTTACTCAAAATAAGGAGTTGTTTCAACTCGCTATGTTGGATTAAATTTTGAGTAAACTAACTAAAAATATCGAGTAAAATGCTTACTTTACTCAAAAAATGAGTCAGTTTTACTCATTTGCAAAAATGCTTTTTTTGCTGTGTACCTTGGGTAGAAACGACTATCCCTTCTGTTCAGGGTTATTTTGACTTGTCATATCAATAACTAATACAGTAAGTCATTCATGTTTATTTTGACCTTTGTTCTTTAGTTAGCATTATCACCTTTTTAGAATGGTCTAAAAGACTATTTTAATTAGTCATGCTAATTGTAATAGTTGTTTTAACTGGTCAGTTAAGTTTTTATAGTGTACAAGCCAAAAGGTCACTTGCACGATGACGTCATATGACTACAACTACCAGAATCCTTCAGTTTTTTGTTTTGTAGTGCAAATTAGGGCTATTGTTATTTAAACCGCACTGGGATTACAAAATTTAAATAAGAAAGGAAAAACGAAATGAATTCTGGTAGTTGTAATCAAATGACGCCATCGTGCAAATGGCCTATTGAATCCCGGTTATAAGATTGAGTAATTTCCAGGATTGCACACAGAGGGTGGCCTAGCCTGCGTAGCAAGCGTTCCCGTACGAACGATTTTTTCCGCATTCTGGCCGCGCGAAAATTGGGGCGAGAGCAAAAAATCGGAGGACGGGGGTGGGAGTGGGGCCTCATCTCCCCACTCCCACCCCCGTCCTCCGATGTACCGTTAGCATGCAAGTCAATTTGTCATAATTTTGAAAGCACCTCATATTAAAACTCGTAGAACCTTTGATTCAATAAAGTTAAAAACGTCACAGCAGTAGCAGCTTGTCCCAGTGTTATTGGAGTAATAACTCACATAGTTTAAAATATTCAAAATGGAAAGAGAAAGCTTTAAAGAATACTCAGAAACCGGTATAGTGGAGAAAAGGGAGAGCTTTAAGCGACTAAATCTTGCTTCGAGGAACTTCATAGGTTTTTATCAGTACGGGGCGATCAAAACTGAAGAAGCGGAGTTTTAAAGAATTTTCACGCAGCCGAGGGACTTTACCACATGTTTCCCGTAAAATAAATTACATTTTTCGGTGAGAATTTATGTTGATATCAATTATCATATCTGATATGATGTAAACAAAACAAGACTTGAATTTTATAGTTCTAACTTCACACGCGTCTCGGTCAAGAATAACTAGAATGACTAATTTTCGAATCACATACACCTGTCTGTGTATTTTTTTGCAATTTTCATTTCCAAATCAGTTTCTTGGGCCTGGGCTCCCTGTGGGAAAACACTTGCAATGGCGTTGTATTGTTTTTGCCATTATATGTTAATGCCTTTAAAGGAATCTATGTGAAAGCTAATAAAGAAAAGGAATCTTATCTTTAGTAGCCGCTTTTACCTTTCCGCCGAAAATCTTGGCTGACCTTTCACCGCGGTCAAACGTCCGAGGCGTTTTTTGTTTCATTTAGTGGGATTTTATTTCATATTAAATGGAAATATGGGCAAGTATGTACAAAAAACTGACAAACCGGCACTCTTTGCGCCTGATCGAAATTATGTCGGCAAATGGCGCCGACAATTCTGCAGTTCACAGTTTTTAAACGCTTAGAACTTTTTTGGTAAACTTTCAAAACGTTTGGTAAATTGACAGTGTATTGGCAATATATTAAACTTAAAACAGTGAAAATGACGACCTTAACTTTTAAGTACCTTGCTTAACTTGTGCAAATTTCGCTCGTTTGACCGCGGTTAAAGCTGACCTTATTTTGTAGCCAAAACGACACTTTTTTATCCCTATCAGAAAATAAAAAGCGTTAAATTTTCCGATGTTACGAAAATTTGAGGGGCCATTTTACTGTACAAAACTCCAGTTTTTTAATTAAGTAAGTAGGTAAGTAACTAAGTAAACTTTATTTAAGTGACAAACGTTCTAGCGTACTTACACTAATTGGTGACACTACCTAAAAATACTACTAAATACTACTCTAAATAAAACTCTAGTTAAAAACTAATTCTAATAAAACCCTAATTAAAAACATATTCAAAAACATACCCTAATCGCATAATTACTTTTACTTATCTTCCTAAATTAACTATAACATAAATAGCAGTTCTTGCAAGTCCCGTCTTCAATTAAGTGCGTTAAGTCTCTTTTCCTTATCCGACGTTTAAAAGTGCTCACACTATCCAAACCACGTTCCTCCTTGGTCAACTTGGTCAAGAATGCTTCCCGTATGTATGTACCGCCCAGGTTGTGCAATGTTTATATTTTTTATTTATCGGTAGATCGATTCATTTTACCTGGTAAATAACACATGGTTCTGAATGGTTACAATTATCTCGAAATGCCTTTTGGAAAGGTATAGATTTAAACGTAGTTTCAAAACATTTGTTCCATAAACAGAGGAAACAGCAGAGAGAAAACATTCATCCGCGACAAGAAATCATAAAGAAAAAAGTTCTAGAGCATATCAAAGCTGTTGTAGCGGTAAGCGGTGCACTAGAGTTTAATAAAAAGATAAAAATACAGCAAAAGGATCGTATAGGCTTTTTTACGACAGGCAACCCATAAACCCTTTGAGAAAAGTATCGGGAGATGAGGAAATGCAACAGCAAAACTCATTTCGGAGCGAAATTACTGGAGCGACTCGACAAAGATCCTCGTACCACCAATGCCGACTGCTTCACAGAACGGATGTACACATAGAAATTAGTTCACGGACGGTCAACTGCCATCTCTATCAAATAAAGGGTCGAAGAAAGATTTTCGTTTATACAGGTTTCAAACAAATTAAACAGCGAAGCAAACTCAAGCGCTTTGTAGACATTAACTGGCGTATGGCGCGAATTTTTGGCGCGATAACCGATGCGGTCGCACGCGTTTTCCCACCTTTTTTCTGGTCTTAACGTAAACACTCCCTTTTTTTAATAATTTTCCATGTGTGAAATTTCCTTGTCTCTTATGTTGCCGTTTTTTATGGAATTTAGGTAAAGCATTCAAGAGTTATTATTATACATTGGTGTCACTAGCTCGATTTTGATTGGCTATAAGCACGCAGCTAATTATTGCTTGCTGTTTCTGTTACGTCATACCTACAGACAATAGTTTTATGCATGCAGAAGTGACGTCATACCTACAGACAATAGTTTTATGCATGCAGAAGTGACGTAAGTTGTTTACTTACAAGTTGACTGCTGTGCATTGATCACTTTTTTTGTGCGCGCTCTTGTCTTTACAAGTGCAGCTCAGGAATATGCATAATAAAACAATTATTGGATTCGGTTTTCGCATGATAGCGATAATTATCAAGGCCTCAGTTTGTGTTATCCGCCTCAGCCTTCGGCTTCGGCAGATAACACAAACTTTGGCCTTGATAATTATCGCTATCATGCTCAACCTCATCCAAAAATTGTTAATTGTCATTTAACCCTATCCTCGATGGTTTTGTCCAGCGTGCTAGTGAACACAACAAGGTTAAAAATCTCAACTGGCAGGGGGTACACGGTTCATAGGGTAAATTAAGAGTCAACTCCCGTCAAGCGGACACTTCGCAACGAAGAGAAATTTTTCAGATTTTCTGAATGAACATATAACAATTTTATTAAGTGTATTATCGTTTGTCTCACGATGTAGTCACTTCATGATCGCGATGTTTTCACTGCTTCCTCCTGGTCTTTATCAGGCGATGAGGTCCACTGATTGTGTATCAACATCAGTGTCTATTGTTTCGAGACTTATAAAGATGATTTGTGCATAAATTTACTAACTGGCATTCAGGTTGTTCGCCACATTCCTATTCTTGGTTTTCACATGACGTCATAAAAATTCAAAAATCTAAAGTATACGTCCTACAAAGCTGTTTGAAAATAAACAAAATTAACCAGTTGAAAGTTATTAGATGCTTATAAGCCGATTTAATGGCACTTATCGTGAAAACAATATTTTGTCATTTGAATTTTGGTGTAAGACTTTGAATTTTTGGCCGCCATGTTGGTGTCCCTAAGTGAGACACCAAGATGGCCGCTCCATACATTTCTTACTAAAAATGTCTATACTCATTCGCCTATAACTTTTGTACGAAATGCTCTCGCGTTTCAAAATTTTGCCCAGATGAGTAGTTTTAAACTCACTACAACTCCATAAACATTTTGGAATCGAAATCTGTTGTTTAATGCTTCTGAATTTTGATATGACGTAAGTGAAAACCAAGAATTTCAAACAAGAAGCGGAACACAGCTTGAACTCGTGGCGTCTTTATTAAAACCAATGCATTATTCAGTGCTTTTCCGGAGAAACATAAAATTACGTCTGAAACTGTGAGACTACATTCAGTAGTAGTGAAATCGGAGTTTAAGGGTCTTGTAAGTGCCCTAAGGCACGAGAATTAATCCAATTGTTATGAATTGTTTTACAGTCGTTTTCGCGGTCACACAAGGTAATACGTCACGCACGTTACTACGTCATTTGAAAACTTTAATCAGTCTTTCGCAAGGTCCATTGATCTGTTCCTCGAATAGAAAGAAAAGGAAATCGTTATCGATCGGAACTCTCGCCAAATCCGGCAATAATGTAAGCTCGTTTTACTTGATATGTTTCGTTTTGTCATTTTCCTTTTTTAGTCGGGCTTGCTCGGCTACAAGCCAAGCCCGCCTTATAAATTGGGTTGTGTGCTCCTCGTTCTTTTCAAGTGGTTTGTAACCTGCTGCGAAGTGTTAGTGATGTCATATCAGTTGACATAGCAACTTCAAGATCATGGATGAATTGGATTTATTCATTTTACAACATAAGAAAAAGGAAAATGACGAAACGAAACATATCAAGTAAAAGGAACTTACATTATTGCCGGATTTGGCAAGAATTCCATTCGATAACGATTTCCTTCTCTTTCTTTTCGAGCAACAGATAAATGAAAGTAATAAAGTTGAAGTTGAAGTTAAAGTTGACCTTGCATGCATGAGTGATTGCGAAAGACCGATTAAAGGTTTCAAATAACGAAGTAACGTGCGTGACGAATCACCTTGTGTGACCGGAAAAGCGACTGTAAAACAAATCATAACAATTGAATTAATTCTCGTACCTTAGGGACACTTACAAGACCCTTAAAGCCCGACTTCACTACTCGAAGAGTTCTTGTCTTATGTTGTAAATTGATTTTCAGTTTCACGATATTGATAATGGTTTCCCCGCCGTTTTTCACTTTTCACTAAAAGCCTCCTATTACAACTACGAAGCGAAGAATAAACAGTCGATAGATTCTACAGTATCACAGTGAATCTTCGATTGTGGAGCAGTTACACTACTGGCTATGCTTCGAATTCTTAATTTCTTATGTACGCTTAAAGCCCGGGTTCACAATTCGCAGGGGTCTTGTTTAAAATAATAAATTATGGTTGCTATCTCTTGTGACCTTGAAGTTGCCATGTCAAGTGATATGACGTCACTTTTATCTCGTGAATACGTGAAGCAATTCTTTGACTTCAAACTCAGTATGGAAAATTAAAACCAATCTGTGCTCTTCAAATGGATTTTTCAAGATTTCGGTAAACGCGAAACGTCACTTCATATCTTCCTCTTGGTGTTCTATAGTGCAGTTTTCAATTGAGTGTGAAAAGTAATTACACAATTGTTTTGGTTTTGCATTGCTACGCCTTGTGATTGGCTAAAAAAATCTCGCGCCACTTTCTCGATCAATCAGAAGTAAAACCAAAACCAATCGTGACTTGCTCGCACGCGTTTTCCCGCGCTTGGCGCCGCCGACATGTAATTACTTCGAGCTCTGATTGGTTCACTGGCTTGTTTACGACTGCCGTGATTGGTCAGATTAATTACTTTGGTTTTGATTTTACGACACTCAAATGAAAACTGCTCTAATCATTTCGTGTTTGACATTACATACAAGACATAAACAATGATAGACTCTTACCTCAAAAACACTTCAAAAAGAATTTTCTAGAACAGGCGACAAAAAGTGACCGAGAATCACTACTAATCACTACTACTCGTTGGCATTCTGCCACGAGTAATAAGAAAACATTTACAGTGCAGTACTGTCTGCATCGTCATATGCACATTGAAACGTTTGTCCCCCCCCCCCCCCCAAAAAAAAAATAATAATAATAATAATAATAATAAATAAATAAATAAATAAAAATTCGGCAGTACTTTTGCATGGTACCATTTGTTTTTCAATATTTTACAAAATGAAATTTGAGATTTTTCTTGAAATTTGATTTTTGGCACTCATAAACCAATTTGATGAAGGATAAGGATTTCATTAACCCACGTAAATGAATTTGCGGTATAAAGCACAAAAGGCTTAGAAACCAACAACAGAAGCCCCAATTAATGAACAAAGATACAAAAGTTATGACTCAACGTACGGAATGTACTTTGTTCTTTGTTTTGGTTACATATGAAACCATACCACAACACAATCGTCAAATACTATTTTCAGTGTTCATTTAAGCCTGGTTTCCATATGATCGCTACGATCGCTGCGATCGCTGAAAAAACGTTCAGCGCTTGCAGCGAAATTGACTAAGCCACTCTCCAGCGATCGTAGCGATTATGTCGAAAGTATGGAGAGTGGCTTAGTCCATTTCGCTACAAGCGCTGAACGTTTTTTTCAGCGATCGCAGCGATCGTATGGAAACTAGGCTTTACAAAGACCGCGTTATATGTACAGATGAAGCTCGCAATGCTAGTCTGAGCAATGTTAAAATTACATAGAAAACATTCAAATAACACTGAGCGAAACAGTCAATAACGACCAATAACAAACCACACAATAAGAAAATATTCCTTTATTGCTTTTATTTGAATGGTCACACTTCAGGATTTATTGCAGCTCAAAAGTTAGAACTACCTTGTGCGACATAATAAACGGTACCACGGGAAAGTACTGCTTCATTTGAATGGTCACACTGTAGGATTTCATTCACAGACTCAAAAGTAAGAACCGCCTTGTACAGCATAATAAACAGCACCACAGGAAAGTACTGCTCAATAGCTTTCATTTGAATGGTCACACTTTAGGATTTCATCCAGACTCAAACGTTATAACCACCTTGTACAGCATAATAAACAGAACCACAGGAAAGTACTGCTCAATAGTTTTCATTTGAATGGTCACACTTTAGGATTTCATCCAGACTCAAACGTTAGAACCACCTTGTACAGCATAATAAACAGTGCCACAGGAAAGTACTGCTCAAAAGCTTTCATTTGAATGGTCACACTTTAGGATTTCATCCACAGACTCAAAAGTTAGAACCACCTTGTACAGTACCACAATTTAAGAGCTTTACACAGATTAGAAAATGGTCACACCCACTCAGCCAATCAGTGCCCAGTATTTGTGTGCGCAGCATCATTAATAACATTTCATTAAGTGTGATTAGGACCGATACCATTTTCGCAACAGGTAAACAAGCGATCACTTTCTGTAATAGCAAATGTTGAGTCTTGGAAAGAAATAAAGTCCGATTTATAAGCTGTATTTTGCGAAATATGCACTGTGCGGACCAACTACTATATTTATTATAAATAGGCCGATAAGCACTTGTCCCGCGAGCTGCAATCAGGCAAAATTCAACTGATATTTATATGGAGACGATGAAAGAAGCAAAATGTCTGACTTACCTCTTGTGGAACATTTCCATACTTTACAAGCTCTCATGTTTCCTCTTGAAAGGCAGACACCAACATCAGCCTGCCTGATCGGTCCATAAGTTCGTGTATTCACTCGAGTTCATTCAACAACTTGTAATGAGTTAAAATCCTCCACCAACGGCGTAAGACCGCAAAAAACAACTTCAATCCAACACCATACAACGTCTATCTTGAAGTTCAGTCACTTCACATTCAAGAAACGTCCAAGTATCGATTGATCACGGGAGAGGTTTATTGCGCACAATGAAACCAAAATGTTAATTGTTCTTGTTACTCAAATCTCCGTGGAATACTTTGTTACTCAACATCACATGTTTTGTTCAGAGAAACAAAAAGGAACCAGACGAGTGCATGATGTGATTTTACGCGAAATAAAAACAAAGCGAGTCACAATACAAGCAATACACTTCATGTTTGGTCTAGTCGTTCTGTATTTTGCAAGCTAATGATATTCCACTTCTTGGCCATAAACACAAAATATTTAGACGCTTATCAATACAGGCAATCGATTGGTTTACATAAGGATGAGTCAGTTTTCTCTTACTCGCCTACGCTATTCGGCACTCCGTTTAATCAAAGCATTTCATACATCGCGATGAAAAGACATTGAATCTTCTTTCTTCAAATGAATTAATTGGATTTGTGCAAAAAGCTAAATGATTAGAAGTGTTAATTTTGCAGACGCAATCTTAAGGCACAAAAAATGGCATATCGATTAAAAATTGACTATTCTGTGGTTAAAACCTGTCTCGATTACAGGTACTTGTTTGTCATATATACTCCGCTTTTGCGGTTGACACCTGCTATTGTATGCACGCCAAGGAAGTCCATAACTCTAAAAATATCATGCACAACAGGAAAACTGTGCTTATTTCCTCCCTCGGAGCAGTGCTCCAAAATGCGTTAAAAACGGTGATAAAAAATTTCCCACGTTCCAATTGCCTAAAACAAATCAATCTGGCAAACTATTTATTTTGTTAAACAAACAGACAATAGCTCAATAAAGTTGAACGGAAACTGCGGTAAATTCGAAGAGGGGAAGAAGATTAAGTTCAACTCATAAATAAGACTTTAATATGAACACCCCTCCAGTCAGTGGACCAGTCGGCAAACCCTATTTGCGCTTGCGCTCGGCTTCTCTTCTAGCTTCATAAGAAATCTCTTCGAGGAAACTACATATTATTTCCTTCATTCCTAGAATCCAACCTCAACAGGTACAGCATTGTTCTAGCATAATTATTGTCGATATTGCATTATCTCGACATTTCGAGAAATGAAATTTAGAATTGTTTTCAACTTCGGCTACCTTGTCTGTCCTCTTATGCAAAATGCCCAAGTAACTAACAACATTTCCGAGACATATAAGGGCAAAGATTTTCAATAAAGGGATGAAGCATTTGACAGGTCCCTAATTGACACAATTAAAAACAAAAATTAGAGAGAATGGTTTATTAAACGAATGTTCTGGTACGTCAGTCAGTCCCGTATTTTTTCAACTCAAGGATTTTTCAGTGGGAAGAAAAATACGAGCGACGGGAGAAAATGGCGCTTCTTCTCTCATCTCGCGTGTGCACGTTTTCCTTGGCAGGCGATTTTGGCTTTAAGCTCTACTATCGAGAAAAGAGGACATTTTGCGGTCTACTCATCTTAAGTTTGTTAGCGCGCTTGCGCTGCTCGCCAGGGGCAACAAAAAAACAATCTGGTTTGGGGGCCTATATACCAAAAAAATAAAAGCCAAAATGAGGAACTTCTTATTTTAGATTTGTAACCAATATAATCGTGAATTGAATCAGTTTGGCAACAAAACATCTGCCATTTTGAAGCGTTTTCCCGTAGAGCAATATTGCGCCAACAAGGAAGCATTTGAATACATGTAGCGTTATTCACAAAAGCCTGTGTTAATTAAAGTTCTCAAAGAAACGGGAGTCCAAGATTCGTTTCCGTTTGAAATACGACAAGTTTGAAACAACCAACCTGAAAATAGCTTGTTGGTGTTCGTTTCTCGATGTTTCAGTTTGGGCAACTTTTGCTAATCACATCAGTTACACGGAGACAAGGTAAAACTAAGCTGATCATCACTGTATCATCGTATTTCTATCAGTTAAATCAGCTTTCGTTGTAATCTTTGCGACTATTAATGCCGGAAAAAGGACCAAAAGAAATGCGCAGTACACAAGAGCAAATATTCACTCCTGGTTGATAAGTAACTTATCGCCCGTTTATAAAGTTAAAGCAGATTGTATTTTCAATTCACGACAACACTCCAATCCTTAAATGATTACTATAGAAGAGTTAGAAGTAAAGCTGTAAAATTCAAAAATCTTGGATCGCTTGAATATTACGTAAACCCGGCGCAATTGAAAATTCAATTCACATCGAAAAGCAAACAAGCAATGCAAACAACTATACGGAACTGACAAGAAAAGCATTTTACAAGGCAAGTTAACATGACAGATGACGGTTCATAAAAAAATACAATACGTTTTGCGGATTAGTATGAAGTTTAATCAGTTGCTATGGGCGTAATTACGCACTTAAAACCACTTCAAATAGACACAATTGATGTCTCTTAATGTCTTTATGCGTCAGATAACTTAACAAAGTTTACCCAAGCGGGCCAATAAAGGATCATAAAGGAAGCGGTTAACATATCTGTTAAAAAAATACAGCAAATAGTCTAATCCTTTTCAATCCGTGTTGGATTTCGCAACTCAAGACATTCCAATATTGAGTTACAACAACGACACCGCTTCAGGGCCGGGTTGTTCAAAGCGCGGTTAAGCTAACCCAGGGTTAGTGCCATCAATTATTAATCAATGGAGATTTTTCCAAAGTATTTTTGCCTTTTAGTTTCCCTTTGGTTTCCCTTTTGCCCTTTAGTTTTAGCCTTTAGAACAAATGGTACCACGCAAAAGTACTGCTGAAGAGGTTTCATTTGAATGGTCACACCATAGGATTTCATCAATAGACTCAAAAGTTAATACAAATGGCACCATGCAAAAGTACTGCTGAAGAGGTTTCATTTGAATGGTCACATTATAGGATTTCATCAACAGACTCAAAAGTTAGAACAAATGGTACCATGCAAAAGTACTGCCGAAGAGGTTTCATTTGAATGGTCACATCATAGGATTTCATCAATAGACTCATAAGTTAGAACAAATGGTACCATGCAAAAGTACTGCTGAATAGGCTTTATTTGAATGGTAATACAATTGGATTTCATACACTGACTCAGAAGTTAGAACAAATGGTACCATGCAAAAGTGCTGCTGAATAGGTTTCATTTGAATGGTCACACCATAGGATTTCGCCCAGACTCAAAAGTTAGAACTACACTTCAGTGCATGCCTCCATAATTGAGTCTGGGAATAAAAGGGTAAAGTGCTGTGATACGAGACCTTTTTCCTGCAACTTTCAACCCAACGCTAACAAGGATTCGTTCTGACGAAATGCTAGCACTCGAAACGTCAGCTGTATTAGTATTTTTACAGTGGCTAATTTACCTTATCAACTCAGTCGATAAAACTAAATTTTGCTGCTGACGAAAGCCGTTGCGAGGTCTACGAGTTGCGGATGAAATTGCACGTGTGGGACCCCTCTTCACAACTTGTCTCGCAACGAAAAACTGCGTTGCGAGTTGCAGAAAAAGTTGAACACTTCTCACACATTGAGCTTGGGCTACCTGTGGTTGCACTTCTCACATACTGAGCTTGAGCTGCCTGTGGTTGAACACTTCTCACATACTGAGTTTGGTTTGCCTGTGGTTGAACACTTCTCTACTTTTCGGAACATTGCGAGGCAAGTTGCGTGAGTGTAACATGTAATCTGAAACTTACCTCGCAATGCTTTAGTCAGCGTTGCGTTGCAAGTCGTAAGAAAATATTTCCTCGTGTGACAGTACCTTAACTTGTGCGGTACTTTTTGGCTGTATTCACACCATTCCATCAAGCAGCAATCCACACAAGATGTCAAGGTCGCAAGGCTATGTTGTCAAGCTACTGTATCGGTCAAAGTCCAATACGACTATGAACTGACGTAACTTAAGGGGCACAATAATTGTATTAGTTTATCTAGACGTGAGCCTCTCTTCCCTTCCTATATACAATGTGACTTAATTTAAGTGATGTAATTTTGTATTCTACGTTTTCTTTCCTTGAAAATTTTATACTTTTTACTTACTTTTTTCACCTTATATTCAATAAGGTTTGAAGAAATAAATAAATGTAAAAATGTAAATGTACTGGACTCAAGAAAGACCTCATGAAAAAGCCGCGCAACGATTTGCCAGTGCATCAGATAATTTGCGATCCTCGCGGCGATGCGATCAACTTATGTTCACATTCGTCTTCACCATCTTTGCGTTCATTTTGACTTAATTTGAAGAAAAATTATACATTAAAACTACTGTGAAAGCCCCTCAAAAATATTTCACGTGCTATAACCACTGATGTGAAATATCGTCCCAGTCCCAGTCTTCCAGTTGGCCGGTATATGCACAGGGTACCCAAACGCTTTATTAGCTATAACATAATCATTTAAGAAAATATTGTTATTTACCTGTTTTCCTGTGTCTTTTTGAGTCGTTTTGGAAGCGATTTGAATCAGAGCGAAGACGGTTGACCTTGCACGTTTCAAATATTATCTTGTCTGCCGCTTCGTAAATACGACGCGCCTATTACGTCTCAAGTTTCCATTATTATTAACTCAAGTTCCCATTACCATTAACTATTAACTCTCCTCGGGGGAGAATCTCGGGTTTCAATTTAACGGCTCCTTTCTCTTCCCAGAGGAGAATTAATAGTTAATAAAAATGGAAACTTGAGACGTAATAGGCGCGTCGCATTTACGAAGCGGCAGACAAGATAATTCTTGGTTTTCACTTTCGCCATATCAAATTCAGAAGCATTAAACAATAGATTTCGATTCCAAAATGTTTATGGAATTGTAGAGTGTTTAAAACTACACATCTTGGCCAAATTCTGAGGCTCAAATGCATTTCGTTCATGAGTTATAGGCGAACGAGGTTTAGACATTTTTAGTAAGAAATGTATGGAGCGGCCATCTTTGTGCCCCACTCAGGGGCACAAACATGGCGGCCAAAAATTCAAAGTCTTAATTACGCCAAAAATCAAATCAAAAAATGATGTATTTGCTATAAGCTCTATTACTCGGCTTATAAGCACTTATAATGCAAACAATAACATTCAGCTGATTCAATTTTATTTATTTTCATAGCGTGACGAATTGCGTGACACATTTAAAACCTTTGTAAATCGGAAGCAAAACATCGTTAAAACCTGAAACTTTTTGTGAAAGATTATAATACTGGTATCCACATACCATGTTAGAAACAACTTTGTAGGATGTATACTTCACATTTTTTAATTTTTATGACGTCATGTGAAAACCAAGAACATTTGAAACGTGCAAGGTCAACCGTCTTCGCTCTGATTCAAATCGCTTCCAAAGCGACTCAAAGAGACACAGGAAAACAGGTAAATAACAATATTTTCTTAAATGATTATGTTATAGCTAATAAAGCGTTTGGGTTCCCTGTGGTATATGCGATCATGATAACACGTTCTAAAAGCAAAGGGGATATTCTAAAGAGCGAAATTCTGGCAAATAATCGCAGTTTTGGAGTGTCTTTGCCAAAATATGCTTAAATTTTGGCAAAACATGGATTTTATGGGCATTTTTTACCGTGGCCACTGTACATCGGACACGGAATGTTTTTTTAAGTGATTTGTGCCCAGACCGCCATGTCACAAGTCTTGAATCCATGCTTAAAATTACCATATTTTTGGATTTGTGTAGTTACATGGCAAAAAAGCATTTAAAACTCTCAATTTTTGCCCTAAGCGAGCTAGACGAAATTAAAGAATCTTGCGACTTCTTGCCAGGAAATGAAAAATGTGGCAAAATTTCAAAAGAAATTAAGTAATTTTCCAAAACCAATGAAATGTTTATCCTTATTGCAGAAAAAATACTTTGAAACACCCTATTTTTGCCGTATTAATATTTTTTGTCAAAAAATGCATGAAATATGAAAATCTTAGCAAATACCCTGAACTTATGACGACGGAAATGTCCGCAGGTTTTTTGCTTTAGCGAGTAAAACGGCGGCGGAAATTTCTGCAGGTTTTTTGCTTCAGCGAGTAAAATGACGGCGGAAATTTCCGCGGTTTTTTTTTTTGCTTTAATGAGTAAAACGACGGCGGTAAATTTCCGCTTTTTTTGCTTTAGTGAGTAAAATGACGGCGGAAATTTCCGCGGGTTTTTTTGCTTTAATGAGTAAAATGATGGCGGAAATTTCCGCAGGTTTTTTGCTTTAGTGAGTAAAACGACGGCGGAAATTTCCCCAGGTTTTTTTTTTATTCAGTGAGTAAAATTCGGCAGGGTCCGGTTAAAATGATAAGCTAAAAACTACAGAATTATTACGCCAACTGACCAAATAGTATCATGTTTATCAATTAATGTTGCACCTAAATTCAAGCGATATATTTAATACTAGGTGAATTCGCAACAATAATGATAAAAGTAATTTTAAAACAAACGGCGCGCCATAAACAACTCGCCTTCTGAAATACAATTTTGAATAGAAAAACATCACCGAGTGTCACTAAAAAGACAACGATAATAACGGTAGCTGCAAGATAATTATGGAATACAGTTGATCAGATCACTTAGTGAAAAAATAGCAGGCATAACACAATCGCTTGATGGTTTGTTCGGTCACGTTCATAGTTTTGCTCGATTCGCGCATTGACAATAGAATTTTCAGTCACATTTCACTCCTCTGCGCCCTGTGTCTGGTTCTTATTTAACCCGGACTTTATAAAACGCTATCGCGGAATTCAAATGGTACAACTCCACAATATTTTAACGTTTTCCTGCCCTCTTTTAAAAGCAAACCCAAGACAAATACTAATGCCGATTTATTTTACAAACTACAGTATATACATACCAGCGGCTGTTTTCATTACTCTGGATTATTCTGCCTAGCCACTTTTCATTTCCAATGTTTTTAATCGTTCCTTGTTTCCGGACTTGAACCGTAAACGCAACCTATGATATACTAGCTATACTAGTTCCCAGGATCTCTCATCTTCCCGCCCTCTGGAGCGAAAATATGGTAAGATTTACTAAAAGTAACACAAATTTTGCCAATAACAAATCAAAAAAGTTGAAGTTTGACAAAAAAAGGACATTAATTGGGACTTTTTGCCAGAATTTCGCCCGTTTAGAATATCCCCTTTGCTTTTAAAACGTGTATTTTGTGTGCAGAGGTTATATTCAGTTTTTTACACAAAGGGTCGCGCTTCTTCCAAATCAGAATGATTGTAATTGCCAAAACCCTTCAAAATCTTGTTAACTAAGCCGCCTTCATACAACAATTTCAAGTTGGTAAAATTCCAAAAATGTTATCAATCTCGTGTTTTCAAACGTCAAATCAACAAACACTAACTTGTTATAACATGGCGTCCGCCATTTTTTGGCACAGTGTCACAGCAGCACCAAAAAAAAAACGTCTTTCGCCTTGTTATTTATTCTTCGTCGACGACAACGAAAAAGAAAGCGGTTGGATCGCATCTATCGAGAAATCCCGTCCTCGATCGTCCAAGAGTTATCAGTTATCAATCTCGTGTTTTCAAACGTCAAATCTACACAAAACTAAAGTTCTAACATGGCGTCCGTTTTTTTTTTTGGCACTGTGTCACAACGGCGGTAAAAAAACGGCTTTCGATTTGTTATTGTTTATTCTTCATCACCGAAAACGAAAATGAAAGCGGTAGGATCGCATTTATCGAGAAATCCCTTCCTCGATCGTCCAAGAGTTTTTTCAATCGAAGATACGTCCATCTACACCGGGAATTTCTAAATCTTTCACGCATATGAATGTAGCATCTCGGTCATTTCCGCATTTTTCGTTTGCGTTTCGCGGTTGCGAATAACGTGAAATCACCGACAGAGTGCGCAGATTTTGATTGATTGAAAGTGAACACTGAACAATAAGGTTTGACAAACGTTCGCATGACAAACGTGAGTTTGCCAACGCAAAGAAATTCGCACAAAAGTTACTGATTCTAATTGTTGCCAACAGTTCGCCAACACTTTTGCCAACTGTTGGTTTACTTTCACGTACGGCAACTTGTGCCAACACAAGTTCTTGATTCAACTTTGGTTAAGCTGCTTGTTGTGAAAAGGCGGCTTTAGGGTTCCAATTTGTGGCCGCCTGCACATTTATACTGTTTATTTCCAAACTTCTTTAACATGTTTTTGAAAGAGAGACCAAGTGCATGTACAGCCTTCGATGTGGTTTGAATTCCGAAATTGTGTACGAGATGATCTCTGTAACCCAGTCAAACCTGCTCAGCGGAGACGATCCAGCGTCACAAACTTTGCACTTCTCGTGCAGTTTCCTGATTGGATGACAACGTTCGGAAACGTTTCGGTGCTTCACGAGGACTTACCGAAGTCCGCACTCGTTCCTTCCGACTGTGAACCTCACTTCGCGGCGACGAACTGTCTAAAGCACAAAGACGCGTTTGTGCCGCCGAAACCAAACGAGTTGGTCAGCGCTGTTCTCGGCTCGGGAGAATCAAACTGCTGTGCCGTCAACGGTACGTAGTTCATGTCAAACTCTTCCTCTGAGTCCACACTGTGCAGGTTTAACGTGGGTGGGACCACGCTCTGAGTGAAAAGGAAAAAAAAAACAAAGATAAAGCAATCAGGGAATGCAAATGGAGTAGACGAATGGTGTACCTTTAAATGGCGCTCCCGTCTCCGATGGGGATGTAAAAGAACCGCTGGTGATATAACAGAACCATGTATGTGACCGCCGTCAACGCCACACATTGTTCATGGCTGGGGTGGTAGGCTGGGGGTGGAATCAACAATGGGCCGATAGCGGCTGCCTGAGGCGCTTTCATGAGCTGACGTCCGATCTCATTCTCATAATTGTATGTAAAGCACCATGAAACATGTGTGATATGTGCGCTATGTAAGTCATTCATTCGTTCAATGTGCCCTGAGTTCGAATCCTGGATTATTATTAATACCACCCCTTAAACATGCTTGAAATAAATAAGTCCCCCTTGGCGGGGGGGGGGGGACTTTATAAAAGATTTACGGTATTATAACCGGTAGATGACCACTGCCTATTGGTACTTAACTCCACTGACCAGTTCGTATCCAAACCCACTTGTTAACAGCAAAATGCTCACAACGTTAACTGGAGCAGCGAAGTATGAGCTCCCAAGGGTGACGAAAGATTAGTGAAAGGATTCAGCCTTTTAGCCAAGAATTAAAAAACTGGACATCCTGGCGAAATAACTCTCATATAAACTATAACATATAACTCTTACACCTGTTTCTTAAGAAATAAAAATGGGCATCCATAGGACCCACAGGCGTCCCTCTGACTAAAAAAGGTACAGTTGAACTTCCCAAAAATGGGACACCATCGGGACCACAAAAAGTGTCCCACTTAAGAGAGGTGCCCGCTTATGGGAGGTTAAAAATGTAGTGTTTGTATGTGGTTGGGACCACGACTAAGTGTCCGCTTATGGGAGGCGTCCGCGTACGGGAGGTGTCCGTTAGTGGAGGTCCAACAGTATCATTTCCGCCTCTAGCCTCGACCAGTGGTGGGACAATCGACGATAATGATTTTTATAATGGCAGAAAAAAAAACATTAGAGTTCCACAATAGGAAGCACGGTGAACATAAGTATAACATACTTACCTTGGCAACACTTAGCACGGTAAAAATAGCTTCTACTGCACCAGCGGCTCCCAACAGATGACCAATAGCACCTAGCAAGAAATAATTTAACAGGCAATACTTCACTAAGAGCTTACAGGCGAAACTGTCGTATAAATAAGATAGAAAACTCCTTAGAAATACAAAGCCAACGAGTATTATGGAAAGTACAAATAATTGTGTGTAATATGAAGTGCCCAAGGTCCGAGTAACGTGCATTTCTGGGCATAAGTGGAGGACTGTTACTCTCCGTTTTCAATAGCATGAAACAACTATAAATAATAACTAGGAGTGTCACTACTCAGTCCCCTCTGGATAGGATGCTAGTCCATCGATAGGTCTCTCCTCTCCACCCCTCCCCCTCCCTCCTCCACCCCTCCCCCGACACTAAGTCTATGATAACCGGTATCCATCCATTATGCGCGTGTGAACATATTCAAATGTAACACGCGCAATATAAATTGATTTTATTTTTCTTTTATTTTTTCCCTTGGGCGGAAAGAGACAAAGTTTCTTGTTTAAGGAAACAAGACTTCAACACGACGGCAGAGACCAGACTTTAGTTTATTGACCTTAAGATTGGTCAGTGCCGGTGGCAAAAATAGAGCGAGCTGGACAGTGAAGATGAAGAAACGTACCTTTTGTGGAAGAGACTTGAACATTTCTGGAGTGACTTCCAAGCAATGTTTTAATTGCATTGTTCTCACCAGTATCCCCTGTGAATGAAAGTAAAGTTGATAGAAGATTGAAGAGGTCTTGTTTGTCCGTTATGCTGATCAAAGGTCTTGGGAAACAAACTTTTCGTTGACAAATGATCTTTGTCTTCGCCGATATCCAAGCACTTTGATGGGCCAAGTTCAGTCGCTGTTATCAATTCATACACTAACCCAGGGAATGGCAGGGAGACAATCCTGACACGGGCACAACACGAGGGCACTGCGATCGAGTTGGAACCATCGACTTTCCTTCAGTAACTAGCAGAGCTATGTTTAATTTCTAATCGATGAACAGGCTCTATATTCCATAACAGGGTGAAAATAAAGGTCGTCGTACAAAGAAAGGGAAAGAGAGAGCGGAAAGATAGATTTCTTTACTCCGTCCCTTCCCTTCTCCCTATTTTCGTTCATCGTCCTTTATTCTCGCCTTATCTCTGCGGACTAGCGAAACTGTACACAGGCTACCCCGCTTCTGATTTATAACAGGGAAACCACAGTCTTACCCAGTGGCGTAGACGTGGCATGTGCGTTTATGTAGTGGATATCCTCTGGTTTGAGACCTGCTTCTCTGAGCGCATTCTTCATGGCTAAATATGCTCCGTACCCTCCCTGTGAGGGGGCCGTAATGTGATAAGCGTCTCCTACAAAATCAAAAGTAAAATTTAGTTAGGACTTTCGGCAAAAACGATGTCTCTTGGTTAGTTATTCACGGTGACACGGCTTCAAGTGCCGACAATGTGAACAAAGGAGTACCAGCTTACCTGAAAGGCCGTATCCGAGAAGCTCAGCGTATATTTCGGCACCGCGACTAACGGCGTGCTCATATTCCTACAGGATATAAAATAAAATGCACAGTTCGCATTTAGGCGCACAACAAAACAAAATGTGCCTTGACTTAAGAGCGTTTTCCAACGCTTGGCAAAGGTTGCAAATTTTCCCGCGCTAAGCACCGGTTTTCCGTTTTCCCGCGCTTGGCACCGGTTTTATATTTTGCCGAATTTGGCACCGGTTTCATGTTTTCCCGTGCTTGCTACCAGTTTTATGTTTCTCCGCGTTTTAAATCGGTTTTATCTGTTCTCGGTTTTTATGTGTCAAAACGTAAGACTGTATCTCATTGTTTAGCTTTCAGCTATAACAAACTTACCTCTAAAATCATGATGCCTGCCCCCTCACCCATCACAAACCCAGATCTCTGGCTATCAAACGGTCGTGATGCCTCCTGGGGACGATCGTTAAACTTGGTGGTCAGCGCTCGCATCCTGGTTTCAAAAAGCAGATACAATGGATCCAAATTAATACAGCAACCCAAGGGCCATAAAAATGAGGTCGCATTAAGATGATTGTATGCGTTAGGATCAACCAGAGACAAAGACGATAATTAAATGAATCATGACTAAGTTTGCACTCATGTTTCATCGTTTGTTGAGCTTCCCACCAGAGCGTCCCAGGTTCAAATCTTGCAGGTTGAGTTTGTTGTTAACAAGTTCTTGTTCAAAATGGCCACCTTGAAAGACATCTTTATAAGAGAATGGACCCCTCCCCCTCCAGAAACATTTCGAAATTCCAATTTGATCTTGGTTACAGCAAAAGGTCTGTTGTTGTTATTGTGGCCTTCCTCTCTTAATACATGAGTGCTGAGTACCCCAATGGAGTCTACAGTGAGTCCTATCTATGCACGGTAAATGTGGACTATTCTCCTTACTTGCAAAAGCCTGCCATAGAAAGCGGCATAATGCAGGCCTCAACACCACCTGCAATCATGACATCTGCATCACCATAACGGATCATCCGAAAAGCATCGCCAATGGCATGCGCACTGGCCGCACATGCTGTGGAAACTGCATGATTTGGTCCCTGAGGTAAGAAAACAATTCTCAAATTTCATTTTGTAAAATATTGAAAAACAAATGGTATCTTGCAAAAGTACTGCCGTAGAGGTTTCAATTGAATGGTCACACCACAGGATTTGGTCCACAGACTCAAAAGTTAGAACAAATGGTACCATGCAAAAGTACTGCTGAAGAGGTTTCATTTGAATGGTCACACCATTGGATTTCATCAACAGACACAAAAGTTAGAGCAAATGGTACCATGCAAAAGTACTGCTGAAGAGGTTTCATTTGAATGGTCACACCATAGGATTTCATCAACAGACTCAAAAGTTAGAACAAATGGTACCATGCAATAGTACTGCTGAAGAGGTTTCATTTGAATGGTCACACCATAGGATTTCATCAACAGACTCAAAAGTTAGAACAAATGGTACCATGCAAAAGTACTGCTGAAGAGGTTTCATTTGAATGGTCACACCATAGGATTTCATCAACAGATTCAAAAGTTAGAACAAATGGTACCATGCAAAAGTACTGCTGAAGAGGTTTCATTTGAATGGTCACACCATGGGATTTCATCAACAGACACAAAAGTTAGAACAAATGGTACCGTGCAAAAGTACTGCTGAAGAGGTTTCATTTGAATGGTCACACCATAGGATTTCATCAACAGACTCAAAAGTTAGAACAAATGGTACCATGCAAAAGTACTGCTGAAGAGGTTTCATTTGAATGGTCACACCATGGGATTTCATCAACAGACACAAAAGTTAGAAGCACATTACATGTCTCCATAATTGACTCTGGGAGTGAACACCACGTTCGTAAAAACTAAAATTTTCTTTATGAATCTGAATATATGAAAACCATATATTCATATTCATATGTATTCACTATCATCGGGTATATTACGAACTCACAATTGACCATCTATCCATGTGGCTTGATAGCTCAGTGGATAGAGCATTGCACCGGTATCGCAAGGTCATGGGTTCGAATCCCGTTCAAACCTGAATTTTTTTCCAGGTTGCTTTTTCAACTGCTTAAGTTGAGAACACACTGCGAGTATCATAAAATTTCACTCATAGAATTTCTTTGGTAAAAAGTCGCCTCAAATATTCGTGAAATCGGAAAATTTAACGACTTTTGTATTCGGACGGATATATAAAACATGTTGCTTACGGTAACAAATAAGATCAGCTTGGATTTTTGGAAAGGAGAAAGCAGTTGACATTTTCTGTCGCTGAAATATTCAACTAAAAGAACCGAAAAGATCTCGATCTTTTTCCTTTATTTTATTTTTTTTATTATTATTTTTTTCCAGTGGAGCGTTTCTCGCTTAACTCGAGCGGGGCCGGACGGCTTTTACCGGACCGGCTCACGTCAACTCGTCCGGCCCCGCTCACGTCACCTTGTGATTCTGTTTTCTGTAGGATTGCGTCAGCGGGGCCGTACGGTCATAAAATGAATTACTCATTGAATTTTGTTCGGCATTCTTGTACAATGAAACACTAACCTATTCCATTCGGGGAGCCGTTACTTTCGGGAATTACTAGAAATGTCCGAACATTAACGTTACTTTCAGGGGACCGCTGCTTTCGGAATTGTTCCAGTTTGTGCTCGATAAAAGCAGTATGTGTTTTACATCATACATTAAGAACAGCTACAGATTTCGCTTTATTCGAATAATTTTCAATATACTCCAATTTTTACGAGAGATATTATTTGCGTTAAGCAGAACGAACGTTAAAAGTTATTCTACAACAACTAAAAGTACAATGGAGTCTTTTAAGCGATGTCATATTTATGACCTTAGGGTCACCTCTCTAATACGGACACTTTAATGACTGTATTTAACGGGTTGTATAGGCAATTCTTGATGGGTGAATAAATAGCCAGCGAATCATGTATTTAAAGCCTGAGTCTACACGCTGCAGTGAAAATCTGTCTGTAAAGTTTTAAGCAGACTGACTTACAGACAGACTTTTCAGTCAGTCCAGCGAGCGAGCGAATCACCAAAACAAGCTCGGCGAGACTGGGGCGAGTGAAAGAGCCGAGGGGAAACTTCCCGCCTCTTTCTTATTCCTCTCTCGGCTTGTATTACTTTCGCCCGCTCGAGACTCACTCGGTCGGTCGGCGATCGCGTAATGCTCGCCTGCTCGATTATCCAGAGAGGGACTGCTAACAGTCTAAAAGAAACCAACCTGAAGGCCAAAGGTCATGCTGATTACTCCAGCCGGCATATTCAGGAGAACTCTGGGTACAAAAAATGTATTTACTCTGCGGTATCCCTAAAAGAATTCAGAATACATTCTAACAATCAGCGCTACCGCTGACTAAAAAGTCTGTATGTATTAGCCCAGAATAGATTAGTTCAGCTAATTTAGTATTCGACATAGCATTCCAGAGTACAAATATGCATCAAAACGAGTGCAAATATGATACGTTATTAAACTTTTCTGACTGAGCACTAGGAAAAACACTTTCAAAGACTTCGATTTACGATAAGATGATTGTCGCATAATACACAACTTATTCAGCGAAAAGTTGTGTAATATGGCTGGGCATTTTTAAATACAAACTGACTCGTAAAAATACTCAGCCGTATTACACAACTTTAAGCTGATAACCTCTGTGTACTGAATGAACTGAATTGCTTACATCTGTATCTCTAGGTTCTTTGCATGAAGCGACCTGGATAAAACTTACATGTATGACCAACAATTAGCTGCCTCAGATCTTTGGTTTCTTTATGTCTGCAAAGTTCCTTAACACTGATAAAGCAAGTGGAAGTAGATGGTTACTCCCACTGAATGCGATGCTATTTGATTGCAAGGTTAATAGAGCAATTTTCAATTGAGTGTGAAAAGTAATTACACAATTGCTTTGGTTTTGCATTGCTACGCTTTGTGATTGGCTAAAAATTCTCGTGCCACTTTCTTAACCAATCAGAAGTAAAACCAAAACCAATCGTGACTTGCTCGCACGCGTTTTCCCGCGCTTGGCGCCGCCGACATGTAATTGCTTCGAGCTCTGATTGGTTCATTGGATTGTTTACGACTGCTGTGATTGGTCAGAGTAATTACTTTGGTTTTGGTTTTACCACACTCAATAGCGTCGCGCACAAATGACGTCAGTACTCATGTTTGTCTGAGTTTATAATTTATTCTTGTTTATTCTTGCATTTCTGACAATAGAAATTCCTTATTAGGAATCCCCTGAGAGTCACTTTTGGTTTGTTTGTCTGAGTTTTAGTTCTATAAATAGTAATTGTGCGCTTCGCTATTGAAAACTGCTCTAGCTTGTTTATCATGGTAATTACTATGTTTACCCGAAAATGGAAGGGATGGTCTACGATGTGGTAAATTGACTTTTTCCGACAAACGTGCACTGACCTGTTTGTTGAGTGCCTCTCCAGCCACCAATGTGTCTTTCATTCCTGTCATGCCCATGCCGATAGACACACCCTTATGAAGAAAAATGACACAGCGAGTGTCCTAAGGTACCCAATAACAGGAAGTTTTCACCATAGCTTAATTTTGCAGTTTTGGAGGGGCGAAATTTAGCGACACGAAATTTTCGGGGTGTCAGTAAAACGCGGGGTCGGGGCCGGGGTCGGGGTGGGATTAGGTCTAGGATTAAGTATGGGATTAAATATAATCCTATACCTATTCCTAACCCTAACCCTTAATCCCATACTTAATCCTAGACCTAATCCCACCCCGACCCCGGCCCCGATCCCACGTTTTACTGACACCCAAATTTTCGCGCATCAGGAGCACTTGTTGAACATTTTTTTCTAATCATGTCTAATCATTACATGTAAGCGACATTCGTTTCACACAACTTAAGGAACCCACTTTAGCAACATTGTATGCCCCTGAAATTGATTTGATTTTACAATGTAGAAACCTATTTTCTTGGAAGAAATAATCATTTCAATTTAAGGTCAATATATCCACTTGAGTGGAAACCATTGTGTACTTACTGCTCTTTCTTTCTGCTCCAGAGTAGTTGGTCTCCAGTTACAATCTACAAGAGCCTCGTGAGCAGCCATGACGGCAAACAGACCTTCAGTTGTAGTGCTTCTCATGTCCTGTGCACACCAGAAAATTATGTCTTCAATCAGCAGACAGTGAAGAAAATTTTAAAATTCCAATCAAGAAGGAATGAAGCTGATTGATGCAATAATATTGATGTTTTGCCAGATATGTTGCAAACCCCTTCTAAGTAAAACAACAACTTGTACATGTACAGTAAGTCCTCTTACTGTAACAGATCTGTTACAATATAAAGTTCTTTTCCCAAAATAGTTCCTCCAAGCAGTTTTCCAAATTCTTCAACCTTTAACCCTTTCACTCCCAGAGTCAGTTATGGAGACATATAATGTAGTTCAACGAAATCCTATGGTGTGACCATTCAAATGAAACCACCTCAGCAGTACCTTTGAATGATACCATTTGTTTTTTAATATTTTACAAAATGAAAGTTGGGATTTCCCTTTAATTTTGATTTTTGGCACTCTTAGAAGATGCCCAGTACATTCTACATTAAATTTTTAAGCTCTAAGTGTGAGAAGTGTGAGAAGACTGGGTCGAGTTTTGTGACCATATTAGGACTTCGACCTTGGGTCAAGTTTTATAACCATATTAGGACTTGCGACTTTTCGCTGTGACCTTGATAAGAAAACGACGCTAACTTTATAGAGTTGAGGGGATAGAATTCATGTTTGCGACTGTTTTGTTGTATCTCATGTGCTTCACTTGTTTTGGCGAATAAACAATGCTATTCGTACACTTGTGGGTCAGTACAAGCTAAAGCTCATTACACTAAGCTCTTGATCCTTTATTGCCATGTGTCATTGTTAGCAATCAGTGGCTGATCTAGGGGGGAGAGAACCAGGGACCCATAGTTTTTGCCAAGATAAGGGGGGGGAGACCTTGGCCCCCCTCCACCCTCCCCTGGATCCACCAATGGTTAGAGACACCCTATCAGGGATTTTAAAAATTTTAGGTGGTGTAAGGGCAACAAGATTACTTAACAATAATTTTACTGCAAGAATTGGCATTCCAGGCCATAATGACACTTTCAAGATGAATTTAACAATATTATTACTATGAAAAAATATTATTTTGTTACCACTCTGAGTTCTTTTTGCCAATGTTTCTCATCAAATTCTCCTGGATTTTCACCCCGAGGGACAAATGCAGCTGAAAAGGGCAAAAATGTCAAATGAAAACAGTACAAGTAAATAAAAAATAAAATAATCTGACTTGAAGTGAAAACAGTCAGGGGGTTGTAACGTGTCATGTAAATCAAGTTCCGTACCTATTTTTGATGGAATCCCTTTGTAATCTAGTAAACAATATATAGTAAACAATATATCAAGAATGGCGATAATTAAAAGCAACATTATGCAACACAAAATTTTTAAAGATACATTTTTAATAAAAAAGAGCCATAATGGCTATACCACCTGTGAAAACAAATTTTACTGGAACCTTTAAATTGTGTACATGTACCTCCAGGAGTTAGACTAAAGTATTTTTGAGAAATAGTTTTAAATTTATCACCAGTTTTTCTAGTTAAAATTACAGTGGAGTTATATCTCGAACTTTCCTGTGGTACTATTAATAATGCTGTACAAGGTGGCTCTGACTTAGATGAATCTTACTTCTAAGTCTGTGGATGAAATCCTAAAATGTAACCATTCAAATGAAAGCTACCGAGCAGTACTTTCCTGTGGTACTGTTGATTATGCTGTGCAAGATGCGAAATCTAACTTCTAAATGATCTGTGGATGGCATCCTAAAGTGTGGCCATTCAAATTAAACCTCTTCAGTACCTTCACCTGGTATAATTCGTTTTTCAGTTTTTTACAAAACTGAATCAGGATTTTTTTTTAATTTTGGTTTTGTTCACTCTTGGGATCAAGTTGAAGGGTTAATGATTAAATATTTACCTTCACTTTTTATTTCTGATATTCCACATTTCCCTTGCACTAAGTTTTCCCAAACTCTGTTTGTACCAATTCCAAGTGGAGTAACCAGACCTACAGAAAGAACAGATTTTAATCAGATTTGCTCCAATCATCAATCATCAGGGCTATTAATAATAAGTAGTTAACATGAACTGTCTCATTTACATACATGGAACTAAGTAGCCAGCATAAGAATAAACCACCTGACTTAATCACTCCGTTGAATTGGACACAGACTTGCCTGGGGGGGAGGAGGGTACTATCATATATAAGCTTTATGGGTATGTGCTGCTATGAAGCAGTGTTCCAGATAAGAGAGGGGTCTCGGGTCAAACCCGACAAGGCTGGCTTCCTGACCTGACAAATCAAATGGCTAACTTGAGAAGATTTAGAGAGACCCACAACCTGTTGACCCCTTAAAATTATTCATTGACTCCCTACCTTTAAAAGTTAACTGAGTGAAGGGTATGGTTTTCTAGCAGTTTAGTCTGGGATAGGGCATGTACATGGGATAGGGATAGGGTACATACATGGAGCTAAGCAGCTGACATAAGCATAAGAGTAACCACCTGACTTAAGGTGGCTCGAATGACGTCATAACATTGCTATGGCAACTCCGATTTCCATAAAACTTACCTCATCTGAAACCTTAATCTTTCTCTAGTAAAGCTGTGGCAATCGATTTTCCGTTGGATCGTTTGTGGTGGTACACAAGTTTCTCAAAGCTAAACAGTATCGTCAGTCAAAAACCCAGTCGAGCCACCTTAATCACTCTTGAATTGGACACAGACTTGCCTTGGGTGGGGGGTACTCTCATATTTTAGCTATATCGGTATGTGTCACTACGAAGGGTACGGTTTTCAAGCAGTTTAGTCTGGGATAGGGTATAAAAATCAGAGAGTTTTGGTCCAGAATAGCATATCAATTGCCAAGAAACTGATCAGTGGTATGAAGAATCAAGTTTAGATAGGAATTGAAACTCGGAAGAGAAAGAGCCTTCCCTAAACATAAATAAAATCATCACTAACTTTCAACAGACCAAACAACTGGGGCTAACCACTTGATTATTTCTCTTGTTCAAACCAAAAACAAAAAAAAAAACACCCATGCCCTACCTCACTAGACTATGAGCAGTCCCTCTTTCTCTCAGCGATAGTCGAGCAGGCAATCACTTCTTGCACACACAATTGTCGTGTGCGCTCGCATGATTGCCCACTAAACTATTCCTGAGAGAAAACAGGGACTACTTGCAGTCTTTACATCAGAGCCTCAAACTGAAAAATAAAACATACACTAATTTAGGTAGAGTATGTCCTCTATCCTCTAAACTGTAATTGTATGCTCTATGTTCAAAATCTACACCCAATTTCAGGCTAAAACTGCTAAAGAAACCACCACCTTTGTAGTGGCGTATACCTGTATGGCTTATACCCCCCCCCCCCCCCCCCCCCCCCCGTCCGTTTGAGAGCCCTATGCTGAAGAGACTAGATTAAGAAAAAGATTCAGATGACCGTAAAACAATGAGAAAATAAACATTTGTACTTAAATGTAAGGAAACTGTCTTCTTCGTAGTTTTAACTACCTTATTACACGAAATTTTCGCGACACGTTAATATCGCGAAATTTAAGTGACGCGAAAATTAAAGGTCGCGAAAATAACATGACGCGAAAATTAAGTGACGCACATTATGTCAATAATTAAAAAACGACTTTATTACACGTTTATAACAATCATTTTGAACTATTCTGTGTTAATGTTCTGGTCCTTCATGCATGAACTACAAACCGTGCCTTGTATACACTGTGAGAACATCTTTCTTGTTACTGTTTACATAATCAGTTGCGTTTCTGTTTATTTGGACATTGTGGATTAAGTTGTTTGATCAAATTCAGGGACATGTTAACATTGACAAAGAAATAAAGTGTGTTTCACTCAAAAACGCGAAATTAAAGTGAGTCAAAATGCGAAATTTTCGCAAAATCGCGAAATTAAGGTGTCGCGAAATAGGCGAACCTCAAAATCGCGAAATTAACGTGTCGCGAAAATTTCATGTAATAAGGTACAGGCAAAACATCAGCTTAACATGTGCTTACCCAAACCAGTCACAACTACTCGTCGATAAAACCCGCGTACCAAACTTCCATATTGCCTTCGAAAAATATAACTCCAGTGACTAAATCTTGATGCGACGGTCCGTGTTTGTACACTCATGATTACGGCGCAATGGTCACCTAAAATCAGCTGATTTATCGTTTGTTGATGCACCCTGCTTTTTCCAATTTTCCGCCATTTTCCTTTGTAACTGCGCCTTCACCTGAGGGAAATCTGGGATCCAAACTCTGAACCTCTTACCCAGGGCCTTCTCCGCTTTCAAAAGAGCAACCAAGGCCTGTCATTACTTGCTAGCGGAGGGGTTATCGATCCGTAAAATGCCGGCATCTTAATACTATAAATTTCACCGAAAATCGATTGACTTATGCACCTTTATTTATTTTCAAATTTTTCGTCATTTTCTTTTCTAACCACACCTTCAAGGGAATACTTATGCATCACCCCCGTTGGTAGTTGAAGATCCTTTGTGCCATCAGGGAATTCGAAGAAGATTTTGTCTTTAGATGATCAACTCCCGACAAGCCAAGTCAAGCGGGTAGCTATCCAAAGCTTCAGTCTGAGAAAAAAACCGCTCAACTGTTCAAAAACCAAGATCAAGAGCGTAACGAGAGGAACACAAAGTTAAGATGGTCCATAAATTCAATTGCAATGCTGTGTTTGAAAGCGGGTACAATTTCGTAAACAGCATGTAAAAAAAATGATAAATCGTCCAAAACGTCTATATGGAAACCAATTTGATACTTTCCCATTGCAACATATTTATGAGATTTTCTTGGCATTGCCGCCCATTCAATTTTTCTTAAGGTTCGTATGATTTTCTCTGTTACATTGCTATTGCATGGGAGCTCCGCTATCGGCTTTGTTAGCCTATCTTTGTATAATACTTCCTTTATTACTTGAAATTGCTTAGGCAGTTTGCCTGTTTATTAGCAGGTAATTTATGTGCTGGTAGCAACTGAAAGGACGAAAAATAGGGTTAAAATAATAACGAACAGCGGGAAAAGTCACAGACATTTATTACACATTTCAGTGCTAAAGTATGCCGAAAAAAACTGATAAATCAAAAAAAAAATTAAATTAAAATTAAAATCATTCTCACTCTTCACAAATCGGATTGTCTTTTTCATTTTCCCTTTGCCATACCCTGAAGTTGCAGCTCCGTTTTCGCCTCAGTATATTTCCCGATTTTCCAATATTTTGGCCGATATAATTTATTCGCAGTGGTCAAAACTGAATGGTCAAAAGAAGATACACACATACATACATACTTTATTGAGACTCCCTTCGACAGGGCTTTTCCGTCACAAATGTTATCTACTACACGTACATAATACTTGTAATTAAGAAAACTTATTTACAGTAATTTAATTTAATTCAAAATATATTCAAAATTATTTCATATGAAACATATTATTAAAAAGTGTCCGCTTAAAACTATTAATATCTTTAGTGTTCTTAATATTATCGGCTAGCCCATTCCATTCCCTTGGACCCCGAAAGTAAAATTCCCTTTGTCCCGTTGATAATCTACCAACGAGGGACCACAAAATTGTTACACCCCTTGTGTTTTTATCATGAACTACTGAACGTTTAATAAAATATTTCAGTACCTAAATAATCTGGAGCTAAGCCTTTTACACATTTAATAACATAATTTTAAAAGTATTAAACCAGGGTCGTAGCTAATATGGGCACAGTCAATTTTTTTCTTTAATTAATTTCTTTAATTTTTTTTCTTTTTCTTTTTTCAGTTTTTTTTTTTTCATGGCAAAAAATTGGGTGACATTTGCCTCTAATTTTTTTAACTCGTCCCCAGACCCCCAATTTGACCCTTAAAATCACTGTGAAAACGCCATTTTTTTAAGGGAAAATCAAAATTTCGCCCATTTACGAATTACTTTTCGGAAATCCACACTCAGATTCCAGTAATTTGGTTATTATTCTATCTGGAAACGTTAAAATATTTTAATAACTTAAAAAATAAGTCCCGTCATTTTGACCTTGAAGTGACCAATGTCAAGTAAAGGCTTATCATGATGAAGTTCAACCGCGCGATCATCGCTTTTAGCGGTATAACTCATTTTAATAGGCACAGTGTCAACATCCACACTCGGTTTTGAAGAGACTGGGATCTTGTGAACATTTTGGTGGGAAATATGATTTAGTTGGAGCGAAAAAAAATCCCGTCATTTTGCCATTTTTTCAGTGCACTATGCTTCGACTGAGCCAATTTTGGCTTCTATTAGTCTGTATCTATTCGCATGCTCTACTGTCAATGCATGGCCTGGCAATTTATGAATTACTTTTCGGAATCCACACACGGATTCCAGTAATATGGTTACTATTCTATCTAGAAACGTTAAAATATTTTAATAACTTTTAAAAGAAGTACCGTCATTTTTACCTTGAAGTGAGCAATTTCGTATAAAGGCTTGTATGGAGTTCGACCGCGCGGTCATCGCTTTAAGCGTTCTAACTCATTTTAACAGGCGCAATGTCAACATCCACACTCGGCTTTGGAAAGATTGGAATCTAGTAAACATTTCGGTGGGAAATTTTCTTTGGTTCGAGCGAAAAAACCTCCGTCATTTTGCACTTTTCAGCCGGAAAGATTTCCGTTTAACCCCACACATTAGTTATGCATACCGTTCTTAAAACTAAAACAGAAGAGGACAGAAGCCAAAACAATAGAAATCCAAAAGCAAAACAATAACGCATACATACATAATTATGAGCAACAGTTTATTTTGGTAACTCGCACGCTCGGAGCAAATGTCTCGTCTGAGGGATCAATATTTTGGTATGCGGCGAAAGAAAGATTTTTTTTTTTTGAAGGAGAAAGTACGACACTACCAGCAAATAACCATGGATATTGCATCAGTCCTTATTTTTTTCTGGCTACGCGGCCCTGGTAACCCTCTGTTTCTTCCATGACTAATTTACATTGTAGTCTTTTTTATTTGTCATGAGCATATGAAAAGCTGAGCATATGAGCAGTCATGAGCATATGAAAAGCTTAAATTCTGCGATCTATTTTTAAGAACGACCGTCCATTGTAAAAGAAACTGTAACAATTTCAGCCTTCAAACTGTGACTTATTAAGGGCACAATTAAAGCAAAACACACAAACTTGGTTTACGATTTTTTTAATTTTCTAGAAGGCAATTTCGCTGAATGGCCGACCTTCAGTCTCATCAAATCAAATCAAATCAAATCAAATATAAACGCGAGCCACACAAATAAAAGAAATTCTGGTACCTTTTAGGGTATTATTTTATTTTCAAGGAAGGCAAAGATGGTAAACTATTAAGCTTTTTCCTTGAGCCAATTAACATGAACCCAGTTTTAGTCATATTTAATGTTAATTTATTTGCGATAAGCCAGCGATTTATGTTGAGCAAGTCTTCATTCGGGGAAGACTGAATAGAGTGGACGTTATCATTCGAATAAGTCAGATGTGTATCATCAGCATACATTCTTGGTTCAGAGTGAGATAGACAATTGGGCAAATCATTGATATATAACAAAAGCAATATATAAAGGCCCTAATATTGTACCCTGGGGAATACCACACTTGAGCGTGCAACAATCTGAGAGGTAACTATTGACAACGCATTTCTGAGTACGATTATCCAAATAGGAGGAAAACCATTTGTGGGTAACATCCGTTTTCCGTAAAGATGTAATTTAGACAATAGGGCATCATGATCGACCATATAGAAATATGTATTTAGCTTTATTTGTGTATAAGCTTGATGTTTACCCGTGTATAAATAAAAGTGACGATGATGACGATAAAGGTGTTGCTTGAAAATGTTTGACGAGCCCCTCCCCCACCCCCACTCAATATATTTTAGGAAATGTTCGTGCTTAACCAATTAGAATTGCAGAAGACAATAGCTACTGATTTTGCCTCTTTGATGAAGTTCCCCAAATACAATATCTTTTAAAAATTGCATGTTGTGCGATTGGGTCTCAAAATACTTGAAACGTTAAAAAATTTAGACTTTATGCACCTTGAACCTTAACTTTAATATTAAAAGCCAATGATACACGGTTCAACATTTGTTGTGCAACAAATGTTGCAGCCGCTGTTCAACAAATGTTGACACTAGAGTGTATCATTTGATGTTGAATGTTAAAATATGCCGTTCAACATGTTGAACGTTGTTGAACGAAAATAGAACTTGGCTCTATTCCGTTCAACAAGTTGCAACTTGTTGAACGACCTCAGTCAATCGTTTTTCACTCATTCAGCAAGTTGCAACCTTTTTCAACATTTGTTGCGCAACAAATGTTGAACGATGTTGAACCGTCTATCATAGCGGAGTCTAGGCCAATGAGATCACTAGTTGAAACAATGAAAATAGTTGACATTCCATCGTGCATTGCCAAGCGGCACGAAAAAATGCGAATTAATTAAAAGTGGTCACACTTTTGGGCGCCGCACTCAGGCCCCGTCCACACGTATCCGGATATTTTTGAATCCGCAACTTTTTTGTTGCGGATTGGCCTTCCGTCCACACGTATCCGGCGAATTCGGCTAACGAATCCGCAACGTTTTGAATCCGCTCTCCAGAGTGGAAATTTTTGAATACGCTACGAATACGGCATCGTGTGGACGGTCGAATCCGGATATTTTTTAATACGCTGACGTAACAGTATCGGATCCAGTCTTTAACCGCTCGACTATTCAACACGGCCAACCGAAATGTCATTGCATCATTTCTACTTGGACTTATTGAATAGAGAGTTTAAGCAACGACGACGGCAACGCTAAGGAAAACGTCACTTGAAAACAGGGTTCGCACTATTTTAAACTACTTTGCAGTTACTTCAATTTGTTTAGTTTGGCTAATGTGACTGGATTGTCCAGGAGCTGAATTTGAAGGGAGCCGACGGCTTACTAGTTCAAATGGAGAAAGGAATATTAACCGCCGTGTGTTCACGTTCTCCACAAAACCTCTAATTTGATCATTTGACGTCGTTGTTTTGCAGGGAACGGCAAAGAAATGTACTAAAATGTAAAACGCACGCGCAAGGGTAGCTTTTTGCTCATTAAACGTATTGTTTTGTGCAGTTCTCGCTGACGTCGGCGTCGTGGTTGCTTAAGCTCCCTATTTCAAGTCTAATAACGTGTTTACAGTCGAACTTGGTGAAAGCAATCGAATTTGCCGCCAAACTCGCACGACGCAGCGCACAAAATGTTGACCTTTGCGCATACTCTGTTGACAACAATTAAAGAGGAGAAACATAGAATGCACGATCACTGCAACAAACCGATGAGAATGGCCGGATCTGGTTTCCAGACCTAGATCAGTATTAATACTTGTAACCCTTGAAACATCAAGGGTTACGAGGATAGCGTTATCTGGGAGTTTTCCAAGTTGTTACACCAAGCCCACAGACAAACATCAATATCTTTTAAAATCGCCATGTCATCCAAGTCACACCAAACGCTCGATTCCTTTCAGCCTTGCCCTTAGATTAAGGCGTATATGTTCTACTGATTTTCTTTTTGAAAAACGCTCTGCGGAACTGATTAATTACTTAGTGAAACGAGGATACAGCCGCACTTTCCTAAAAAGTGAAATTCGACGTGTCCATTCCATCCCTCGCTGTGATCTTCTAAATGAGCCAGAACAACAGAAGAAAGCCTCCGACCGAACACCTTTCGTAATCACCTTCAATCCAGCTATTTGTAATCCCTCCTCTGTTGTACGAAAACACCTTAACATTCTTCAATCCTCCACCCGCTGCAAACAAATTTTTCCTTCACCACCTGTCGTTGCTTATAGGAGAAGTGCAAGCCTTCGTGACCTCCTGGTTCATACTAAACTTAGGAAACCAACCAGCGAGAGAGCGGATCAGATAGTGCCTCCAGCAGGAGTTTACAGATGCAACCACCCACGCTGTTTGACCTGCCAATTTATTCAACAAGGCCAAAAGAAATACACTTTTTTTACTACTAAAGAGGAACGTTGTATTTATAATCACATAACATGTAATTCTAAAAACCTGATCTATATGATCCAATGTAAAAATTGCTTTAAACGTAATATATCGTGCCAATACATCGGAGAAACAAAACGCAAACTTAATGAACGCTTTGGTGAACATCGCCGTTCTGTAGAGAATCCACATCACCTCAGCTGCCCTACTCCTATATCACAACACTTTAATCTACCGGGACACTCTACTAAGGATATGCAACTTATACCACTGGAATTAATACGTAATAGCAGAGACTCTGTACGAAAAGCGCGTGAAGCATTTCTCATAGACAAAGCAAAGACGTTAGAACCACTTGGAATCAACAGACGCGACGAACTTCATGAACTTTCTCATCACTAGTCAGTTTAGTTTATCACCCGTCAAATCCTTAGCCAATCATTTTCATTGTTTTTGTTATTCTTTAGTTTTTTCAAAACCAATTGCACTTGTATAACGGTTTTACAGTTGTAATCATTTATAGTGCTAGCCCCTGAAGAAGCTTTGTTTTGCAAAGCGAAATATTGGGCACTATTATATTCCACTTTTATTTATTTTATTTGCTTCTGCTTCTGCTTCTGTTTTTCTGCCGTAAGGATCAGTTTGCCGTTTTTTGCTTCATTAAAGAGGAGCCCTGGGTACTAGAGCGAATCCGGATACGTGTGGACGGGCAAATACGATTCGAATACGCTACGTGTGGAAGCGAATATTTTCTAATCCGCAACAAAAAAGTTGCGGATTCAAAAATATCCGGGTACGTGTGGACGGGGCCTCAGTGTATAAAAAAACATGCAAACAAACAATGATTTGCATTCTTTGACTCGATATTATTCGATATTCTGATATGGTTGAAAACAGACATCTGTTTGACCCTTTTTATTCTTTTTTAACCATGGTTTTGCACAAAAAATTGACACGTTTTATAACTGGTTCAAGCGAAGAAAGTCTAAAATACAAGAAGCCATATCTTCCCTCGACGCTTCGGCGCCATTACTCCTTCGGTAATAATCAGGGCGCTAAAAAGAATGGGCGGTGCAACGCGCCCACAGCGCTTGGGCGATCATTCTCGTCCCCAGAGCCGCTTGGCCCTCTTAACCGCCGGAACCTGAGTACGAGAGCCAAGGGGCTCTGGGGAAGGATTTGATTGGCTAGAATCTAGGACTTCCGGTTGGTTCTGCTCATGCTCAGAGTTTTTTTCAAGATGGCGGACGTGCTTTCAACACATGCGATAAGGGATGGACCATTTTATTTTTGAGGGGGGGGGTTGGGCAATTTTTGCTTGGTAAGAATTTTTTTTTCGCCTTTGGGCTGTGCAAGAATTTTTTTTAGTACCTAAAGGTTGTGCACGAATTTTTTTTTTCCATTTTTTTTTTAGTCTTCATATTTAGTATCACCAAAAATGAGCATTCCATAGGGTATGTCTATACAAGATGGTACATCAGTGCCGTAGCCAGACTAAACGGCCTACTGAGGCAGCCGACCGCCGAAGGCGGGAGTTGCTAGGGGGGTTCGGGGGCATGCCCCCCCCGAGAAGTTTTGAAATTTAGTCTCTCGGAAATGCGATTTGCAGCGTTTTCTGGGCCTTTCGGTAACTTTTTTTCGAGTAAATTTAAGCACATGAAAGCGAGGTACTTCCGATGTACCGACAGGTTTTTGTACTGACATGCCTGCAGTATTAATACGGCGAAAATTTTGCTTATATATATATATATATTAACTGTTATATTTTGGCCACGAAATCTTTTCTGGGAGGCTCCGATGATCGCTTATGTAAAATAAAAAGGATCGGCGAAATTCGTCAAAATTTTACCGAGGCAAGTGCCTCGGTTGGCCTCATACTAGCTACGGCGCTGTACATGTACCTCAAGCAGTGCTTTTTCTCCAGGCCGATACTGTCAAGTTGCATTTAGTCTATTCAGTGTTACATGTTGGGTTACAAAAATAAATATAAAGGAATTCTGTTCAGCTGAATTACAAATGTTGTAAAAATGCCTGGATCTTTTTATCCGATGCCAGGAAATTAGTATTGAATATCTTATCTAAAAGACAAATGTTGTCTTAAGAAAACACCTAGCAAATTTTAATACTTCCCACCCTCAAGTACAGTAACAAAGCCTTGGCATAAATGCAGCTTGACAGCATAAAGCCAATTGTGGAGTAGCTGTGCCCCCCAGTCTCAATCCACTTCCTGGCTGTTGCCTCTCCCATATATCATCATAGTGGAACCAGTTGCCTCCCCTCTTTACAGCACCTCTATAGTGATTTATGTTTTACTACAAGAAATGGATGAAAATGTATTTTTGATATTTATGATATGAAACACAAAGAGGTGAATTATTTTACAAACAGTTTAACAGCATTTTTGGTCTGTTAAGAAGCTTCCGTAGAAGCAGAAGAAGGGGCAGAAACATAGACACTATAAGACATTACAGTTATTGTTATTTAATAAATATATATGAGATATGTTGAAGATAGCTAAAAGTTATTTTATAATTCAAGTTATATTTAAATATAAATGATATTTTAAGACATGATTTTTATATTATACCAGATTCAGTGAAATGGTTCAAATTTATGTTTTACTACAAGAGATGGATGGAAATGTTGTATTTTTGATATTTATGGTATGAAACACAAAGAGGTGAATTATTTTACAAACATTTTAACAGCATTTTTGGTCTGCTGAAATAAAATTGACAAAAATTACAGATTACTTTTTTATAATGTCTAACAGGATCCTACCAGTAGAAAGGCTTGCTCGAATTTTTTTTTTCCCCTGGCCCACTGTGCATGATTTTTTTTTTCTTGACTTTTGCTGTGCAGGAATTTTTTTTTGGTAATTGCCCAACCCCCCCCTCAAAAATAAAATGGTCCATCCCTAAAAGGCAGGATTCTGGCTGTCTCATTTCAGAAGTTGGACGTTTATCTTTCGCGAGGAGTAGTTAGATGTTATCGTTAAACTTTCGGCAGTTTCCAAGTCGTGAATATGGTAACAATCGTCGCGATCAGATAGTTGGAGGATTTTTGGCTTATGAATACCCGCTGAATAAGCTTTAATACATCAGGTGACTCTGGCTGACTTTTAAACTTATCATCAATTTATGGCTAGTCTCGCCGATTCCGAGATTTTTGCATCCAGAAGTCAAGGTATAGATAATAATTTAAGACTACATTTAGAAATTTCTGGGCTATTCTAGGAATCTGTTTGAAATGTGAAGGTGGATTTATATGCAGGTGCTGACAATGATATGTAAATTATTTCATGTTACTTACGGCCACATATCAATGGTGTTTTAATACTCAAATCTTTGACTTCACTAATGACATCTTTTGGACATTTCAAACTTGTACAATATTTCCCTTTTGTACAAGCTTAGCCAGACATTTTGAATTCATCTAAGACAGAACAGGGAAAAAATAAGGAGAATTAAAATTATCTGTTATGAAATGTTGAAAAATGTGTTGTGGCTTTCTGTGCAACTCGTCAAATAAAATCACTCTTAGCATCTACATATGACTTCTTTGCTCAGGCAGAGCATTTCCACTGGTATTGCAAAGGTCAAGGGAGATCTACAAGTATCCCAAAAGTCAAAGAAGCTTGCAGGTGAATCAATCAGTGATATATTTTACTACTACTGAAATATGTCACTTCTAATCACTGTATTAAATTTGGCTGCTGAAGGCCACTGTTCTCTGTTTCTGTAAACATAATTTCTTTTTTGGCTTTAGATCATCTCATCAGCTCAGAGGGATTAGGGTGATTTAGATAAACAAGATGTGTGCAGATGCAAAAGACATGAAGACTGATTGAGCTCCAGCATCTGTCTTCTTGGTTCCTTTGTGCATGCACTTGCTTCGCTCAACAGATTCTCCCTTTCCACAAACTCCATTTGAGCCTCTGCAGAGATAAAAGGCTTTCAAGACAGATAACAAGATCCATCATCATCATCATCTTCAGATATTTTTAAATAAGCTTGTTAATATTTCATCCTCAAAAATCCAGTCAGTAAAAGTTTGTATATGAACTAATGCCAATGTTTTACCCCAGGGGGGTGCTTGGATCAACTTCCACTGCCAGGGTATTTGCTGCTGGTGTCTCAGAGCCCCTACTCCATTTTAGTATAAATCTACTAGCATTCTATCATGAATGCTGTTCTCTTATTGGCTATTCTACTCACTATCTAACCTGTTGTAGAAAGTGAGTATGTGCAGTTGTCAGTGGCAGTTGCTATTCAATAAAAACTCATCAACTATCACGAGATAGAAATCTCAAGCTCATAATCCAATTATTAAATAGTCTATTCTGTGGCCAATTATTGACCCCATATTTGTCACTTTTGTGAAAATGTAAACTTTGTGATCCAAACTTGGTCACTTTGTTTTTAATCCCCCAAATCCATACTAGAACAAAAATACCCCCCACAAAAAAAAAGGATTTTTTTATGGGGGCGGGCTACGGGTATTTGCCTAGGTCAATAAAATTTTTCATTGTTGCAATTAAAAAGAAAACTGTTAAAACTGAATGTCTAAAGGACCCCCCCCCCCCCCCCCCACTGTATCCACCCTGGATTTTAAAACAAAATTAAAGAGGCATATGTTTCAGAGTGAACTTGCATATTTAAATTCAGATGACATCCTAGTAAAGCATGTCTTTTATTGGTGCCAGTATGAGATTAGTAAGCCTCGTCACCTGAATTTGGGCCAGGCATGGAGGGTATCCATGTACTACCGTGTTAGCAGTTTCACAGCTAATTTGTCAATGAGGAAATACTTAGTGTGCTAGATGCTTAAAGCACCATTTAAAAAAGGCTGAGCTTTATTATTTTAAGAAAAAAGCAAGAGCAGTTGGTACACCAACAACTATCTTGTCCTCATTACCAAACAAGGGTATTTTACAGTGGCGGATCCAGGGGGAGGGTCGGGGGGGGGGGGTCTGGATCCACCCCCTTCCCCTACCAGACCTGTGTCTCCCATATGGTTCTTAAAAATAATAGAATAAAATTGTTTTATACCTAGTTGTTTCACTTCCACCGATTGACCGATTGTCAAGTTTTTGACTTAACAAACGCTTTTCAAGTCTCAGGAATGTTGGAAGTGGCATTTTAGAGGGTAAAATCAGAAACGTTTTCCGGGGGGCATGCACCCAGACCCCCCCTTTCAGAAATTCCTGGATCTGTCCCTGTTTTAAACTATTTCCCCCAAAACACATACATGTATGGCCCACATAGACAGTTTCTGTAGCAGAAAGCAAGTTGGCAGATAGCTGCACCACATGTCCTGATCAGCATTCTGTTAGCCTGTTACAAACAGTCAGTTACTGGAATAGATGTGCAGGGAAAGGCAAGGAAACTGAGAAAAGAGTACTTGCAATGGATTTTCTTTGCATACTACCAGACATAACCAGACACATTTCCATGATCACAAAGAAGGGTTCAAGTATGCGCAATTTACTCTTTCACATTCAAACTTGGTTTCAAGGGCACTTAGGATATACTTGGAAGCCCTAGTGTGAAGCCATTGAATATGATAATTGCCCAAATTATATTTTCCATAAAAAATAAACAAAAAAATTGCAATATATGGATTACTGTTATAAAAACAACAAATTAATTAGAAAAGTGAAGTGAACCATCATAACGTTTATTTCACCTTCGTAATAATACAGTGGAATTAAAGGGTCATAAGACAGTCCATACCTGATCATGATGGTTAAAGGAATGTTATCTAAAAAATATTCAGTGGAGCCTCTATTAAGCGGTCACCCTAGCTCGGGGAATAGCCAACTGACAAATCTGATAAAATGCAGTGGAATGTAATGAAATCGTGAAGCCAGATATAATATCCATAAATGAACAGCTACACGTATGTAATATACTGGAATTCAAAAAGGGTGACAAATTTTATCACGAAATGTGGATTTTGGTAGAAATAATCCAGTACCTTTGATATTTATAAATGCACATGCCACAGTTAGTAAACCAGACCTGCGATGCAGCTGCTTGTTACTCGTCGTGAACTGCTGCATGCTCAGGCGATTCACTGATATGTTCTGATCCACAAAATAGTTTCTCCGGATACTGGCCGTAATTGATAATCCCTGGTGGGACGGTGAAGTTTTGTTAACGTGACCAGGCCATGTTGGCTGAGCTCAGCCAAAGGAATCCTCGATCGAACTTCTTGCTCTAATTAACAAAATCTAGTATTTGAAACACGCAGTCTTTGTCGTTGTTTAAAGTCTTTAAAGGCAAGTTACATTTGCGATTTCTTGACCGATTTCCCGGCAACTAATCCAGATTTTTTACTTCCGTTTTAGATGTTATTGTTTTGAAACTAGCCAATCAAATCCTGTGTCCCCAGAGCCCCTTGGCTCTCGTACTCAGGTTCCGGCGGTTAAGAGGGCCAAGCGGCTCTGGGGACGAGAATGTTGGGCGATGTGTGATGCGGAGCGAGACTGGGCCGAGCGCCCTCGAGAGAGCCGGAGTTAAAAAAATGGCGGCAAATGGAGGTTGATGGATGATGAAGAAAAGGGATCGCTGCAAGAAAACGGTACAAGATATCCACTTAATGTTTTCGACATGAAGATTTCAATGTATTTTCAAAGCTGTAGGCGAGAAAGAACGGGTTTTATACTGTAACATTTATCACGAATTATTGGAAATAAAACGAGCTTGTTAGAAATGCGTTACGCAAAATGTTTGCACGCAAAAAATAAAACATTAATTCCCTGCGAACTATGACAGTAAACGGCTAAAGGTTAAGAGTATAGATAGAGGACCTTTTGCTCTTTCATCCGTGTAAATTTCGTTTTGAACTTTTGTGAACTTTTTTAGTTACATGCTATAGAATTAAGGTGGTTGTTCTGTGATGCGATTAATATTGAGACTGACTCGCTGTGGAAGCATTCAAGAGAAGCATATTTTTGTTTAAAAAAACTTCGTGCCCTATTCAGGCACTACTAAAGCATTGAATGATAGGTTTGATCGAATGAAGGCCCCAAAACACTAAAAATGTTTCATTGATAAGGTGTAAATTGTTGAAGCATGCAGTGATTATAGTTACTGATAGCAGTGTAAATTAAAGTGGTTGGTTCTCTGATCCTGATGGCATAATGTAGGGTACTGCATTATAAAATCTGATTTTATGCTTCCAGTCACAGTTATTAAGCCATTTTTTTAAAGACCTGTGAAATAGTAAATACCAGCGTGCTGTGATACTGAGTGGTACGTCCACACAGGACATTAATACATTCCCAAAATAATTTTTATGAGACAACACTTACAAAATGATAAAATTCAGGTCATTCAGCAATGGATAAACCATTATCTGCATAGGATATGTTTGTGGATTTAAAGATAAACACATGTACAGAACATAAGAAGAACAACAGAAAGGAAAGGGTCCATATCGTATTGTGTCAAAATCAAATTGGGTCTAGCAGCTTAACCCTGACCCTAGACCCATTTTGACATTTGTTTTAGTTATGTGGAACAGATCTTCAACAAAAATAACTGTTGATATATTAAATATAGATTGATAAATAAATGTCAGTGTCATATATACAAGCTATATGATGTTTCCTTTTGTGATACTGTATTTCCATTGTCCTGGAGCAATTATTACCCTTTAGTTTCCATTTGACAGGTCATTCATTAAGTATGGTATACTTTAATTAAATATCAATGTTGTATAAAAATGATATGTGACATTTCCTTGTGATATTCCCATAGTCCCAAAGCAAACTGATCTTTCCTGCAGTTTCCTGATTATTTTGGCTGGTCATTCAAATATAAGGAAGAGATCGAGACTAAAATAATACAAATTTAATGTCAACTTAAAATTATTATTTCAGAAGTATTAAGTAAATGGTACCCTCTTTACAACTTAATTCAATACCTTTCCATATGTAAGCATCTCACTGTAAATAAACTTAAGCATAATAAAAAAAATGGAGTAAATAAAAAAAAACTTAAGCGATTCTTATGGAACCCAGGGGAGAGAGGGGGGACGGGGGGGGGGGGGTTAAGGGGGAATAATCAGATAGATATAAAGTGACTGGGAGATGCAAAATAACTTTTTGTGTTTGAAATTCTTATATCAGTTCTATTTTTTTAGGAGAGAGGGGTTATATTAATTAAAATTAGTTTTTGATATAAGCCATTAGCAGCATTGGACATTATCCCGTATTTTCCGGTGTATAAGTCGAACCGGTGTATAAGTCGACCCCACTTTTTGAGCCTAAAAATTAGGATTTTCTTGATTTGGCATTAAGTGTGAGGAGAAAAATTGTTTACGATTTTCTAGGAAAACAAGTCTTGTCTCTCTTGCAGAGCATCTTCGAGATCCAAAGTCAAAGTAAACTGAATGAACCAAATAGAGCGACTAACGTGCGAACGAACGCACTTCGTTAATAAATTGACAAATATGAATCCAAATGCTCAAGATACCTGCTCCAAATTTCTTTCGTTATGTTTGTGGCTTATTTCGAGGCTTTTTACAATGAAGAAATGCCGTAAAATGAACGCATGAAGCCATAGAACGAGTCTGTGAACAGGCCGCCATCTTGGATGCGTAGTAACCCAGCTAAGCTCGGACAACACTGGAAACCAGTAGTGTGCGGTTACCAAGTTTCTAGCGTCTTCGAAGTACAAGCCGTCTTTAGTCAGGTGGCTAAGTGGCCAGATCTATACAGAGCGGACAAAAGCACCAAACTTTGTGTGAATGTAGGTTAGGGCATGCAAGTTAAAATTAAGACCGGTGCCCAGTTGGATCTCTTCTGGGTTTGTAGTAATTAAGCTAATAGTTACCCAAGAAAACCACTGTGGTGGGTACCCTGTGGTTAATAATGGGAACGCTACAAATTAAGATCAAATTATCCAGAAAACTGACACACATACTTCGGAAAACACGTAGCTGCATTCTGTAATCATTATCAGCAACAATTGGACACAGCCCGTTGTAATAAAGACCAGTTTCTTAAGATTCTAGTTTGACTAGTACCCAGTCTCCACTCGGTCATCCAAGATGGCGGCCTCCATGTGTCACTACACGAACTGTAAGTATTCAATAAAAGGCCCATTTTTAACGCAACTTTTGAAACATTTTAATAGTTTAGGTTTTTTATTGTCTTTGTAAACTACCACTGCTTATATTCAGCTGTCTTTGAGCGCTATTTTTTATCAATAATAAGATTTCCCTTCTTAAATTCAGTTTTCAGATTCGATAATGTGAAAGTAGAACGATGTCTCTAAATTGGGATCTTTGTATTATCTGCCAAGACAATACTCGTGAGCCCCTAAGATGTCCCATGAACGCCCACTCATTCGACAGCAGTATTTACAACACCTTTCTTACCAATGTAGCTCACTTTAAAGATCTGAATTCGCTGCCAGTGGAACTGAAGTTCAGTATTGATACTACAACTGAAGATCTCCTTAGCAATAACGCAAAATGGCATCAGTCCTGCCACTTAAAATTCAGTCTATCAAAGCTGAAAAAAGCACAAAAGAGACAAAAACCAACATCTGATGACGGTGACAGCCTATCTAAATCCAGTAAACGCCGTAAAGTGACAGGGAGTGACGAAAAGTGTGTATTTTGTGATGAAAAAGTTGGTGTGCTTCATAGCTTCTCAACAATTGAGGCGGACAGGAATCTTCGTCGAATTGTAACTGATTTGCAGGACTTCGAACTGCTAGCAAAAATTTCTGGTGGAGATTTAATCGCCATCGAAGCTAAGTACCATATGAAATGCTTGACCAATTTAAGAAACAAGCACAGGTCCTTCCAAAGAAAAATGAAAAGTGCCGAATTGTTGGATGCTGAAGAAGAAGAGAGATTTAATGAAGCAAGGGCATTTGTAGAACTAGTTGAATACATCGAGGACTCTGTGGAAAATGGAACCCTGTTTTTTCCACTTCCAGAGCTACACTCGCTGTTTGAAAATCGTCTTAGTGACCTAGGATACCCCAAATCAGTTAATCGATTTAGGCTGAAGAATAAAATTTTGGATCACTTCCAGGAAGCGCACGAACAAGACGATGGAAAGCAAACCGTGTTAATTTTCAGAAATGGGTTACAGAACATTGTTAAGGAAGCTTTACAAGAGCGCGACTTCTCCGATGATACTGCTGTTTTAGCAAAAGCTGCAAAGATTGTAAGAAGAGATATGTTCACCCACAAAGGCTTCTCGTTCTCTGGTACTTTTCCTCTCGGATGCCAGGAGATTTCTTTGCCCGCAAGCTTGAAGTCCCTTATTTCAATGATAATGAATGGTCTGAATGTAAAGGATCAAGAAAGGAAGGAGTCCCAGGCATGCCTTACAGTTTGTCAAACGGTGCTATTTAATGCCAAGAAACGATCATCCAGCTCTTTGCGGCATTATGCACTGCGAGAGCCACCACTGCCGATTTACATCAGTCTTAGCATTCATTCGTTGACTCGATGCAAGAAGCTGATAACTGAGCTGTATCAGTTAGGTTTAAGCGTGTCATATGATCGTTTAATGGAGATCGAGGATTGGTTAGCAACTGCAGTTGCTAAGCGGTTTGAAGAGGATGGTTGTGTATCGCCTGTCTGCCTCAAGAAAGGCTTATTTTCAGTTGGAGCTCTTGATAATCTCGACCACAACCCTAGCTCGACAACAGCTACATCATCATTTCATGGAACAGGGATATCCGTCTTCCAGTTTCCTACAGAGGGTAATCCTGGTCAGGGACGTCAGCCAATCACAGTACCTCCTCCTGGTACAGACAAGCATTCAATTCCTGACAGCTACGCAATTGTCCCACCAACTGAACTTAAGACAACAACTACAGCAGTCCCAGAACGTGAAATGCATGAGGTCAATAGCACAGCAGAAGATTTCAAATTGCAAGAAAAAGGCTGGGTGGAACATGCGTTGCAGAAGTTGAACAAAGACGGCCTAACATCGGAAGATTGCATAGTATGGGCAGCATATCATTCCAGCAAGCAGCAAGTTGAGAAAAATCCTCCAGTTTTATCAGCGCTTCTACCTCTCTTTTATGAGAAAGCTGCGACGCCTGCTATGATAAAGCATGGGATGGACGTACTGAAACAGGCGATTGCATTTCTTAATCCACCTCAAATTCCAGTCATAGCCCTTGATCAACCCTTGTTTGCTCTTGCCAAAATGGTTCAATGGAAGTGGCCGGAATCTTATGGTGAACAAAAATTCGTTGTGATGTTTGGAGGCCTACACTTAGAGATGGCACTGTGGAACACCCTTTGAGATTTACTTGGTTCCTCTGGCTGGACGACTGCTCTTGTCGAAGCAGAAGTTGCATCATCTGGTGTTGCTGAATCATTTCTCAAAGCATCACACTTAACACGAACAAGGTATCTCAGTGTTAAAGATACTACAAGGGCTTTATTTTCCGAACTGATCAGAACCATATGCTGTATAATTTTGGTTTCTAGAATTACTCAGTGCCTAATATTAATTGATAAACATTCTGCCTTTTTGCAGGCACGCACATCAAGTCACACTCTTGTCCCTTCACAAGCTGAAGCAGGAAGCTTACTCTCATGCTGTTGGTGATGACGCCGAGGCATCTATGACTTCTTGCGAGGCATCTATGACTTCTTGGGAGTCAAAAATGTGCAAACGAAGCCCCACATTTTTATTCTGGGACACCATTCTACGATACGAGACCCTTATTCTCATGTTCATCCGTGCCCATCGAGAAAAGCGCTTCTCCCTGTATGTTGAAGTCTTGGAAGAGCTTGTTCATCTATTTTTTTCCCTTGATCATGTAAACTATGCAAGATGGGTGCCCATCCACTTGAGGGATATGAAGTCTCTACCTACCTCGGTTAGGAGAGAGTTTGAGCAGGAGGGCCACTGGGTTCTTTCCAAGACAAACAACAAATTCTCTGCCATCCCTTTTGATCAAGCTCACGAACAGGAGAACAAAAATGTGAAGTCAGCAGGTGGAGCTGTTGGACTCACCGAGAATCCAATTGCCTTTAGGTAATTCCAGGAACATACTTTATGGCACCATTCTGTTTGTGTTCATATATTCATCAGGCAATTTTGACAGACTTTTATTTTTTTTTAATTTCAGAAAATGGATGCTATCCGGCCCTGAAACAGCAAGACTCATCATCCAGTTCGAAGAACAATATCTTCATGACAATGATCCAGAAAACCCCCGAAACTTCCAGAACCATGAGACAGGCCAAGCCTCCCAACGGACATTCCAACGCCAAGTGAACAAACTGACCAGTGTTATCAGAAGTATGGGCAACCCCTTCCTAGATGATTTTCCGGAGCTAGTGAGGCTAGACAGCAGAGATTGCATGGACGCTGAAGTTGCTAAGACAGTAATGACACTGGAGGATATTGGAAAGGAGCAGTACTCAAAGTACTTAAAGGCGGTTATAGCTGATCGCACAAAGTCAATCCATGACCCAATCAAGAAAAACAACTTGCCAGTCTTTAGGAAACCTCTTCCAAAATCAGCTTCGAAAGAGGGAAAGAAGATTTCTGTTCTTCAGAATAATGTAGCCCTCTTTGCTCAGCTATACATTGCAATGCAAAGTGACAGTGATCTGAGGGAATTCTTTTCCCATGAAGTGCAGTCTTTCCCTCCATCCCTTTCTGAGTTTGGCAGCCTTCGTTTACCGACAGCAAAGTCTGATCTGCTTAGTTGTTTACCGGGATGCAGTGAACAGCTAAATCCACCCTCTCATTTTGACTGCAAAATACTTGACGGAGCTGTCATCGTGCACTCCCTTCCCACTACGGGTGTGGTCACCTTTGATGGTTATGCAGACACCATTTTCATCCCGCATCTTCTTAACCAGCTGCAAAACTCCAAGAGAGTAGATGTTGTGTGGGATACGTACGTTGCAAATAGTCTGAAAGAGTCCACGAGAGACAAAAGAGGAACGGGCATCAGAAGGAAGGTATCAGGCCAAGTGAAGTTACCAGTGAACTGGATGCAGTTTCTTCGAGATTCTACGAACAAGACAGAGCTGTTTCAGTTTCTTTCCCAAAAGGTGTCACGCTTTGGGTTCCCAACAGAAAAGAGCCTCAGCATAACCTCAGGTACACAGTTTTACAAAGTGTTAAGTATCTTTGTTTAAATAATCATGATCATACCAACATATAAATACAGTTTTATTTACATTCTAGGGCAATCGGTGATAAACCGTGGATCAGCAAGCTCGATGCCCGACTGTAATCATGAGGAAGCAGACACCAGAATTGTTGTTCATCTGCGTCATGCCTTGCTCACTGAAGGTGCAGTCACGGTTCTTGTCAGAACTGTTGATACGGACGTGGTGGTAATTCTTGTGGGAAAGTTCCATGATCTGAAAGCAGTCAATGCTGATGTTAACATATGAGTTGCATTTGGAATGGGCAGAAGTTTCAAATTTATCAGCATCAACAAAATTTGTGCTTCCCTTGGTGAGCAGAAGTCACGTTCCCTCCCCGTCTTCCATGCTTTCAGTGGGTGCGACACAACTTCCGCATTCAACGGTAAAGGCAAGAGGTCGGCCTGGCAGACGTGGGAGCTTTGCAGCAATGCTGTGACACCGACCTTAGAGTTCATTTCTGCTAACCCATTTCAGGAGCTTAAGGAAGATTCTATCCATTTTCGCAATCTAGAACGCGGGCTTGCTATCATCATGTATGATAAGTCAAGCCCCATGGATTCTATCAACGAGGCGAGAATGGATCTGTTTTGCAAACACAACAGAGCATTGGAAAATCTCCCTCCTACTCAGGTAAATTTAAGAAATTAATTTTATAAAGACTGTAAATATAAAATTATGAACATTATTAAAAAATATTTCTTTCTTGACTATTAGAATTCTCTTCTAAAACGCGTTGAGAGGGCTATTCTTCAGGCAGGCATCTGGGCAATAAGTGATGTGAGCAACCAGGATATTCCTTCTCCAGATCGATTTGGGTGGCAGAAGATTGAAGATACGTGGAAACCAGTTTGGATGACCATTCCAGAGGTCTCAAAGGCTTGTCAAGAGCTGATCAAGTGTTCATGCAAGCAAAAATGCACCCGATGTAAATGTGTCAAGTAGGGCTTGGAGTGCACACCGCTTTGCAAATGCAAATGTAATGCCAGTAGTGATGTTCAATAAGTCAAAACCTACATGAAATATGACCTATTTAGGCTTCCGGGTGATATAAACCTTATATATCACCAAATTTCAAGAGGCAACGTGCTACAGAACTTTTTGTATAACTGTAAGTCTTAGGTTCTTATTATTTTGGTGTTCAACTTAGTGCACATTAATTAGGAACAGTTTATGAACTTTAACATCAAGTGTAGGTATGTTCCAGAAATAAGCTCTTTTTCCTTCAGGAAATAGTTCTAGCACGATCGCGACCAGTACTTGAAGTTTACGTATGGTAAACATGTTGAATATTTTCATTTGCTAGAATTAGAGATACCCAGACAGTGAAAAAAGAAGAGCTTGCTAGCATGCTAAAAAAACGTATTGCTTAAGCCTAAGGTAACTCGGTGATAAGAAAACGGATCCTGACCAGGCTTGCAAAGCATCATGGGGATTTCTTTTTATTATAAATAAAGATTAAAAGTGGCTTCAAAGCTGTTTGACTTATTTTTATTGAATTTAAGTAGTTTTGGTAAGGTTTCATTGATTCTTTTGCCGAAAAACGCATTTTTCCATTTCGGCTTGGTAACCAGGCAACGTCAATTTTGGTCATTTTTATTTTCCTTTCCGTACCAGCAAAGGAAAAGAGATTCTGACGGGCACCGGTCCTAAAATTGTTAAGTACACTCTAAGGTAGTTCTGTGCCAAATTTGGTGATTTTGTCCGCCCTGTATAGATCCGGTCAATTATTTGCACTTAGCCACCTGACTACTTGTCGATCGATCGATGATGTGCGATTTGTTTTCTTCAGAAGTAGTAGTAGTCATGGATTTCAAGCACAAAATAAGCTCAAACTTGCATGCATTGAGCGGGAAAATCGAACATTTCTAATGACAAATCCCTAATGTGAAGAATTCACACTTGTAAAGGTAAGAACGTGTATTTTACTCGGAAAGCGAAACGAAGATCGATCGTTACTCCTTTGCTGCAATAAATGTCACTTCCATGTTAATCTCAGGGTGTCATTGTTATGCTAATTTCCTTATGAACCAACAGCTCTTGAGTTTTGGCCGGTGTATAAGACGAGGTCGATTTTGGGGGCAAATTTTCGTGGTTTCAGAGGTCGACTTATACACCGGAAAATACGGTACTAAAAAGGCATGAGATTTTAGGGGTTTTGTTTTGATCCTTTTTTACTATTATGTAAGTTTATTCTGTGTATGGCTTTGCTTGCAACTCAATCTGTCTCACTTTTAAACCCTGAAGTACAGCCCTGAACACCCGGGGGGGGGGGGGGGGCACTCCCTTATAAGGGCTTAATGGGGACGTGCAGCCAGCCAGGGTATGTTTTTCGGGATTTTTGTCTTAAACAGGGTATCAATTTTATCATTTTTTGTCTTAATCAGGGTATCGATTTTATCAATTGTTGTCTTAAACAGGGTATCTTTACTTGGACGAATAAACAGCCTGCGCATATGTTCTACGAACTAAACTGCAGCAATTTTTTTTTTTTTTAACTTAAACAGGGTATCGATCAAAATCGGAATTCTGTCTTAAACAGGGTAGGAAAATAAGTGATTTTTGTCTTAAACAGGGTCAGGGTATGAGGGGCCAGGCCGCACCTCCCCACCCAAGGATATATCGAGTACCCCCCCCCCCGGGCCCGAGCAGCCACCACCCTTCCTACAGGATGCAGCATTGTTAAGTAGTTAAAAGGGTTGACAGGGTAAGAACGTCTCATCTGATCACAAAATATCCACTTCAAATATAAAGGACCATAAAGAGATGTCCCTGTCCCTATTGATGTTGCTATAACAAAGTGCATGTTGATGTATGTTAGTTTGACACAATACAATATGGCCCCTTTCCTTTCTGTTGTTCCTCTTCTTATGTTCTGTACATGTGTTTATCTTTAAATCCACAAACATATCCTATGCAGATAATGGTTTATCCATTGCTGAATGACCTGAATTTTATCATTTTGTAAGTGTTGTCTCATAAAAATTATTTTGGGAATGTATTAATGTCCTGTGTGGACGTACCACTCAGTATCACAGCACGCTGGTATTTATTATTTCACAGGTCTTTAAAAAAATGGCTTAATAACTGTGTGACTGGAAGCATAAAATCAGATTTTATAATGCAGTACCCTACATTATGCCATCAGGATCAGAGAACCAACCACTTTAATTTACACTGCTATCAGTAACTATAATCACTGCATGCTTCAACAATTTACACCTTATCAATGAAACATTTTTAGTGTTTTGGGGCCTTCATTCGATCAAACCTATCATTCAATGCTTTAGTAGTGCCTGAATAGGGCACGAAGTTTTTTTAAACAAAAATATGCTTCCACAGCTAGTCAGTCTCAATATTAATCGCATCACAGAACAACCACCTTAATTCTATAGCATGTAACTAAAAAAGTTCACAAAAGTTCAAAACGAAATTTACACGGATGAAAGAGCAAAAGGTCCTCTATCTATGCTCTTAACCTTTAGCCGTTTACTGTCATAGTTCGCAGGGAATTAATGTTTTATTTTTTGCGTGCAAACATTTTGCGTAACGCATTTCTAACAAGCTCGTTTTATTTCCAATAATTCGTGATAAATGTTACAGTATAAAACCCGTTCTCTCTCGCCTACAGCTTTGAAAATACATTGAAATCTTCATGTCGAAAACATTAAGTGGATATCTTGTACCGTTTTCTTGCAGCGATCCCTTTTCTTCATCATCCATCGACCTCCATTTGCCGCCATTTTTTTAACTCCGGCTCTCTCGAGGGCGCTCGGCCCAGTCTCGCTCCGCATCACACATCGCCCAAGCGCTGTGGGCGCGTTGCACCGCCCAGTCTTTTTAGCGCCCTGGTAATAATTAAAATGGCAGCGCTAAAGCCCTCTCTTGATTGGTAGAAAAACAAAGACTACCTACGCAGTTAGCCGTAAACAAAGGCGTTGTTCCAGGTTGCTAAGGGAAAATTCAGATTTCTGACCGACGGCTATCGAGCCGTGTGAACGAGTGCCAACCCTATCGCGGGCGCAACGAGGAACGGGCACGTAAAGAGTGAGTTGTGGTTGGGCAATATTTTGATACTTGGACCATTGATTACGGTAAGAAACAAAAGGTTATCTGATTTATGTAGCGAGATACACGTAAAAATATTCCCTGAGTTTAATTTTATTATTAAGTTTAGTTCTTATATGTAACAATTTGTTGAGATCAGTGGTAGACGAGTATCCCAAGCTAAGTTCTCTGTTAACAGTTAAAAGCACAAACAATAGCAATGGCCATGGTGCGCATGCAGTGTATATTCGGGATGAAAGAATGGCCTCCCCCAGAAAACTTTTGAAATTTTGAAGCCCGTGCCGGGTTTTTATCTTATTTTAGGCCATTTCTGATCAATTTGGGTCTTTTAAAAGAGGCAATGTGTTTAAACGTTTATTGTGCTGGTTCATTTAAGCTTACATTTAGCACGATCACGAACTCGAAATGAGTGTACGATTCAGTCATCCAACAGCATCCTTTTCAGCGCCCGATGGTCCACACTCGAAATGAGTGTACGATTCAGTTCTCGTTGCACTCGATCCAACTAAACACCAACTAGCTCAGTTTTGCGGAGAAACTTCATTGTTACACGCCACATCTCACCATATAGGGATAAAAGCTCCCGACGCTCCACGTGTCTTTATTCGTCCAATCACGCGTCACTTTAGTGATACTAATGGCGGCCGTCTTCACTCTTTCGTGTTGAGGTCTCTTCTCTGTTCTTGGATTGAATTCTCGTTTCATCGAACGTTTTAGTTTATCGTTTTCGGAGGGGCGAAAGAGAAATACCTTGGCAAGCTATAACCCAACTTGTAGCTTCAGGTGAGCATTTTTTGTATCAAATTTGTTTTATGAAAACCATGTTGTCTTCAAAATCTTTGTTTACCACTAATGTGTGATACGGGTATTTAGTTTGCCCTTTCTTTGCATCGTTCGGTCAGTATTTGGATTTATTTTTACACAGAATTAAAGTTTCATACTGGTGAAAAATCGACTTGAAGTTGTAGCTTTTTTCGCGTTTGTCACGTATTATCTTGCAAGATTTTCACGGGGGTGATGGCGTGATTGATGCATGCAAACTTGCTTTATCGGGATAAGAACAAACTGTTTGAAACTCGGAATACTATTTTTTACTGATTCCTTTTATCTAAAATATATATTTTTCTTCTTCTAGGTATTTCAGGTTCTAAACGGCCCGAAGGCTCTTCACCCCATGTACAAATATATTATTTTGATTACTAACTAAGACGGCTTCCATGGAATGTTCCTGCTTTCTTTTCCTGCATAGCTTTATTCAGAGAGAAAATATATAATAAATTTTTAAGTTGTGATCTCTCTGAATCTCTTACAGGAGTCATGATCTGGAGATGTTGCATGATTTTGTTCAGTATTTTAGTAATTTGCTGAGGGAGTTTTGGTAATGGTCTGGGGATGCCTGTTGACATTTTTATGGTTAGATTACATCCTGGTATGTTAGGAAGGAGTTTGATTCTAACGTAGCATTCAAGCATTTTTGCAATTTCAAGTGCCTTTAAAACTGTAGATTCATGTCCAGGGCTCCAAAATAAAATGTTTTGTTGGATTTTCTTCCAAACATTAGCACATACAGTAGGCCCCTTTTTGCACTGAGCCCTTCAAGTATTCCCTGACTCCTTAATCATGAGGTCTATTTGCAGTTTGGAAAAGAACTTGTAATACATTTCACATGAAGGTCCTAAAAATATTCTGTGCCAAATTTTGTTTTATGGACAAATATTTCTTATGTTCACTACACTGATAAAATTCAAGAAGCTAAAGTTTTTTGCTTTGTGAAAACCTGCTTTACATCAATAATAATTGAAACTTTGAAAACAATTGAATTATTGGGCCCAAATTTTTTTTAGGAATATATATTTCAAGAAATGTAACAACTACTATAAGCAGTGTATACTGGAGAGACTCAATCATACAGACTACAAAGTAGAGAGTCTCTTATTTCTCTCAGGGATTTGGTGGGATAGTCAAGCAAGGGAAACATGCAAGCCAGTGTGCAGGAACATTGGCTACCTGAGCCAATTTTCCGGCATAGACACTCGCATGTTTATTTCGCTTGACTATCCACAAATAGGAAATAGGAGATTACTTGCAATATAAGACAGGAAAGTAGCACTTTTAGAAAGTGTTGAATTTGAGTAACATAAAGGCAAGTAGTGACTGCGTTAAGTAAATTATTGAACATAGGAGGACTTGAATAATAAAATAATGATGGTATCTGAGTCTCTTGCTTTGTACATGTCATGTCATACCACTAAATCAATGAGTCTTATTGCATAAAATATAATAATAATAATAATAATAATAATAATAATAACTGTTTATTTACAATTCCATTGATAAAGTGAAAAGGAGATAAGAGGTTATCCCTTTCTAGTTTATCTCCAAATCAACCACTAATTCAACCACTGTTGATTCAAAGGAAGCACTGGCATGTTGAGTACTAGTTTTTATAACAGTTTTAAACATACAGCCATGGAATCCAGGGAACTTTCATTTCAGCTTCCTTGAAAATTTTAATTGACATTTTTTGTAGTTGAATTATTTAGTTGGCAAGTTCTTTCAGTTCCATTTTCACTGTACATGCATGTAGATCTTTGCCAGGAAAGAAGAGGGTGAATGCTGGTATTGAGTCATTATTGTCTGCCACGATGGAAGATACTGGGTAATATGTGATGTCATGTTCTATTTGCTCATTTTGTGTTGCAAATGAAAGGTGCAACCAAGTCAAAGTCTTGATTGTTTTGGTCTTTCTCCTCTCTATCCCATGATGCACCTATGCAGGAGGCTAGTCAGTTTGGCAGAATCAATTTCATAATAAAGAAATAAAAGTTAATTTATGAAATTTGGCCAAAAAATACATTATTTTGTAGAAAAATAGTATACAATAAGCATAAGCGACCACCCTTGGTGCAAGACAAAGTGGTTGCTTATGGGAGGTGGTCGCTTATGGGAAAAATCAACAAAATAAGTTCAAAAACATAATTACATAAAGATATTACCTTAAGTGAAAATTAGGCAAATAGACAACTTTTCCTCTGCCTGAAACTAATTTGTTCTTTTTACAAGCAACATGATTCGTGAAAAGTACAATACAGTACATTCTTTGAGCAACGATTTTCTTACGATTATACGTAATTATGCCGGGTGGTTGCTTACCGGAAACAGAAAACAAAAGAATATGACAAATTTCTGGCTTAAAAAGTGGTCACGGTCGCTTAAGAAATTTGAGTAGTAGTCGCTTACGAGAGTTTTTGAAACAGTATTTGAATGAGAAACAAAACGGTTATTTACAAAGTGGTCCCTTTCAAGACGTGGTCGCTATGAGAGAGTTGACTGTACTTCAAGTCATTTAGTTGTAAAAAAAATGGTATCTATACAAGAGTTCTTGCATAAACTTCAATCAAGGCCGATTTGTTTTTACATAGAGGCTAAAATTCTCGAAGGTTCATTTGAAACTGAACCGAGTGCCACTCAAATTGATAATTCATTTCACGTTGCCTTGCGGACCGTGTCCAACCACCACTGCTCTGGAGGCAAATTGCAAGCAAACTGTTCAAAACGTTTGCAACATGAAAACTGAGCTTCCTTTCCTTTCTGGGTCAAATGAATCAACGTTTGGTTTCAGTATGCACACAATGCCAAATTTTGAGATCATAAGCTTGACTTATCTCATCTGTGAAGACAATTTGCTTTGATAATTTAACATGTTTGCCTTTGAAAGCGACATGCAAAAATATTAAAAGCATTGCCAGTGTTCATTGTTTATTTCAGTTTCTATCAATATAGATACTTTATCCATTATTTTGAATTTCATACAAAACACTCAGTACACTTTTATACAGTGAGAGTTTGTTCTCTTGCTATTATTTATCTGTCAGTGTGCAATTATTCTAGTTCTGAGATCCTGCCAAGTTTTTTAGTGTAATACTGAATAGTTACTGAGATTGTCCTTTTTCCATACTGTGTCTGAACTTATCCTCCCTTAACACAATGCTTCTACATGTAGGTGGAAGTGAAAGAATAATCTGCAGCTAAGCCTTAATTTATTTAAATCTTTCAATATTAGTTGGGGAAAAAGTGACTGGCAAGTTTGTTGCAACACTGCTTTGAAAGCCCATATCTCTTAAGCATATCCACAAAGCCCTGCTTTGGAAGCTGAACACTTCTTGTACTCAGTATTTCATATGTCAAGCCAACACTTGTCACTTTCTTAGCCATTGATGTTGAAATGTCTTTTCCTAACTTGTAGATGAGATGCTGAGATTGCACTCGAACAAATCCCATTGCTTCAAATTTCTGCCTTTGTTGTGTGGCAGTTCTTAATTCAATCAGTTGAAGATGGCTCTTCAGTTCATGACTTTCAAAAATTAGTTTCCTTAGTGCAACTGTATCATCAAGTGCTCTGTGTGCTGAAAGAAATTACACAGTATTATTATTTTTATAATTACATGTCAGCAAAAATGTTTGCATCAGTTGACTACACTGAAAGGACACAGAGTTTTGGGATGGCATCAGTCTCTGTGATGAAAAACATGACTTGGTGTAACCACATTGAGGCCATTTTTTCCAAGATTAATTAAAGAATTGCCATGCTCACCCATCTGGGGTGACAAGTTTAATGCCACTTTCATGGATGATCTTCAACTGTTAAAACACAAGGCTGCAAAGATAATTCTTGACCTACCCAGCTTCTCCTCTTCAACACAAGCCCTTGAAGCACTTGGTTGGCATTTAACCCTTGCAAAATGCAGGCTGCCCCATTGCTATGTCCTCATTTAATTTATAAATATGTTAATGGGCTGATTGATTTTAATTTTGACATTTCAAGAAATTTTAACATCCATTCTTGTAGCACACAAGAAGAACAATTTTCATCTCCCTTGAGTTCAAAGAAACTATGGTAAACAACAATTTTTTTTATCAAGGACTTGCCGAATAACAATATACTTAACAATAAGTACTTTATTTTATTTTATTTTTTTTTTTTTTACTCATTATTTTTTACAACTATATTTTAAAATATCTACACACATTTTGAACTAAGTACTAATAATTTAAATAGTTAATATAATTTTGAGTCTGGGAGCTAAATTAATGGGTGAGTTTTCTAGTTAGCCCCCAGCCACAGTTTGTTAAACATTTACAGCAGGTGAAAGAATTAAAAGAAGTGAAAATATTTACAGTGAAATAATTTAACAATATGATGTTAGAAAAACGTAACAGAGGAGACAAATTATTTGTGTTGTTCTGACAATAGATAATGTTTTAAATTTAAATTTTGGAACATTTTAGAAGAGTCTGTGGTGAATACAAACTCACATTTAATTTTTAAACAAAATGTAAAGGACCTTGTTTTTAGCTAAATTTTTTAAAGTATTTTAACTTTTTTTATTTATAATTTGGAGAGCCCCACTGAAAAACACCTTGGTGATCTGGGCACCCTGGATAAATATTACTATTATTCTGCCGTAAATGCAGTGTGAGTGATGCACTCAATATTTTGCTCTCAATCTAGCTGAAGAAAAGAGCCAAATCTCAGTTGAGTAGAAGCATTTTCATTTAATTTTACTACAAAAAATTTTGAGGTCTTCATTTTCAAGTTTCGCAGGTCTTAGGGGGTGTTCATTTTCAAGACACCCTATATATCAGTGTCCTTATAAGAATTACAGTTAAGTGTTTTATGTGAAATACATGACTGTCTACAGTCAACTGTCTGCAAGCTAAGAAAGAGTTGACTCTAAACTAATAAGATGAAATACAGTTTTGATGTCATTTCCAAAACACATACCATTGTATTCCTCGGTGGGGAAATATGTTGTGAAAAGGGCTTCCATTCCCACTTTGCTGTTTGTGGTTACCTTCTCAAGTCTTCCAGTAGTTCTGAGCTGTAAGTTTGATACACATTGTTTTGATTGACATTAAGCATACAAAATAATTCCATGTAAAATATACATTGCTATAGATGGTTTTCACTGATGATGTGACCTTCAGTCCTGTGGGACTCAAATGACAAAGGTATACCTGCCAAGTCTCACACCTGCGAGTCCAAAACTCTGATCTCACTCCTACTCACGCCTATGGAGCAATTTCTCATGCCTGACTTACAGATTTGAGCTATCAGCCTTAAGATCGCATGATCCAATCAAAAATATAGTTACGTTCATGAAAATGTGGTACTTTTTTGTAGGTTTTTATCGTTCTGAACATTACAATTACAGCTGGATGTTATTAAATGGAGGTCTGAGGTCCATGGAAACTTTCTAATTCTTGGGAACATCTTCGGACATCTTCGGAATAGATCGGGTTCTCTTTGGATTTGGTCAGGTCGCCTTCGGAAATCCTGGCACTCCCACGAAAAAATTTTCACGCCTATCACTTGGAAAAAGTTGGCAGGTATACAAAGGCCAGCATGGCGGCCGTGTAAGTGTACATAACAAAAGAAGTTCATTAAAATTCTTTTGTAGCTTTACACCAACATGGCCACCATGACGTAATGTGAAAACCATCTATATGTGTTGTGAGAAGAAGTGGTTTTGTATATGGAGAAACTGAATAATGATAATAAGTAAAAGTAATTGGACTAAGTGGAGTAATCGGGCGAGTAATTTCAAATTGGCCGAGAACATTGTGCAAGGACGATTTGAAATTACAAGCACGATTACCCCTGAATTGTAGGACACAAAGTTCAATTACTCATTAGAGCAGTTTTCAATTGAGTGTGCAAAACCAAAACCAAAGTAATTTCTCTGACCAATCACTGACAACAGTTGTAAACAATCCAATGAACCAATCAGAGCTCAAAGCAATTACATGTCACCGGCGCCAAGCACAGGAAAACATGTGCGAAGTAGCAAGTCACAATTGGTTTTGGTTTTACTTCTGATTTGTCGAGAAAGTGGCCCGAGATTTTTTAGCCAATCACAAAGCGTAGCAGTGAAAAACCAAACCAATTGTGTGATTACTTTTCACACTCAATTGAAAACTGCTCTAATTGCATCAATAACAAAATTAGAGATTAAAGAGTCTATGTCGACTCTTTTGTACTAAAAACGTCTAAGATATTTTCTGTCAGTTTGAAAGTAGAAGAATTTGCTGTTCGTTTCTTACCTGTCTAACAAAGTGTAAAGTATCCCCAAAAACTAATCTGGATAGCAAAGCTGGACTAATCAACTGTCTTCTTCGATCAATTTCAGCATACAACAAGGGGAAGTCGTAAACAAATCCATTGTGTGCAAGCAGTGCTGTGTGTGGAATAAATAATATGCATTTTAGTCATTCCATAACACTTCAAAAACGATTAGTCAAGGCAAAGTTGAACATAATGTAATTTTCAGTAGATTCACTTAGCTGTGGCTTGTAAAAAAAGCCATACCTGGGAAGTAGTTAAGTTTTGTTTGCAAAGAAGCTTCCATCACTACATTGTTGATCCATGAAGCAAATTTAAGCAGAACTTCAGAAAGCTCTGGTGCTGTTACGATGTCTTTTTTGGAAAGACCACATTTTCTTGTTACTGTAAGAAAAGAATAGTTGATTAGGTACTGTTCAAAAATTACACACACCAGTTATTACACTTGTAGCACATTAATTTTGTTTTGAAGCTTTTTTTCTAAAAGTATTTACTTTTTTATTCACCACCACAAATGCTGAACTGCTTACCAATTGGTGCAATTCGCTTGGCTGTATAAACCAATGACTGGAATTGTAGTGGGCTGGTAATTTGTATAGTATCTGGTAATGGCTCCACCGCTGCAGCAATCTCAATGATTTGGTCTGTGTAGATAGAACCTCCAGTTGCTTTGCAGTCATACAGGAAAAATAGAGGAGTAAGGCATTTTGCTTCATTACCTGATTCATCACTAGAGGTTTGTCTGATCTGTTTAACAAGAGAAAGGTGTGTGTTGCTAAAACAATGGCTGATTAACATAAACTGAAGTAAAGAGATCAGACCAAAACATCCCACATCTTTGGGAAAAATGTTTTGATTTAGCAGTACGGGTGCTTATAGTAAATTTAACCAAAAATAATGTATTTTGTCTTTTTGGTAAAAAAATATGGGATCTTTTGGCTTTATTGGACTCATTTCACTTTAACTTACACACACACCTGTCATTACTTTAGTAAAAAACTAGGGAGTGAAAAATGTCAAAATTCAGCATACATGTTGTCCCATTCATGCAACCAGATATTATCCACTGTACCCTTTGCTCTACAATTACGGGCTTGATGCAGTTGACTCTACTAAATATCTTGGGGTTCATCTATCTAATGGTCTTCGCTGGAATGAGCATGTGAAAAATATCTCATCCAAGGCAAACAAAACACTGGGTTTTCTAAAAAGGAACCTACAACACTGTGAGACGGCATATAGAACTTTAGTCCAGCCTACAGTCAAAATAACTTCTTTACCAAGCAGATGCCCCAGGGACCGCGGAGCAAGGTGAAAAGTGGGGGGGCTGACAATTGAAAATAATTTTTTCATATTGAATATCGAAAAAAGGAATAAAATCATAGTATTTGATTCGCAAAAAAGTGGTGGGGCCGCGGCCCTACCAGCCCCTCCCCCTCCGCGGTCCCTGTGCCCAGTACATTACATTAAATTCTTTAATCTCTGACAATCTCTGAACTCTTGATCTTTTATTGCCATGTGTCCTTTTTAGCAATGGCTGAACCAGACACCATGTAAGGGGGGAGAGGTGGGGGGGGGGGGAGTGAAACTGTTTGAGACTGAAGTTTTTTTGGCCCTTCAGGCCTTAGTTTTTGCCAAGATAAGGGGGGGGGGGGGATCCTTGCCCCCCTCCTCCCTCCCCTGGAACCACCACTGGTTAGAGAGAACCCATCAGGGATATTAAAATGACTTTATCAAGGTGTTGGGGCTTACCAAAGTATAAAATTTAAGGTGGTGTATTAGGGCAACAAGATTACAATGATTTTATTGCAAGAATTCTTGGCCATGCTGACACTTTAAAAATGAATTTATCAATATTACTAGCAGTAATCAAAGATTATGGAGATGTGTTTGAAGATTGCCAGCGAAAGTGATTTCCTGAAGAAAACAATAGGGGTAGCCATTTGGCAGTCCAGACACAAAAAAATTTCAAATTTGTCTGCATGCAAGGTGCAGGGTTAGGATTGCATTCTTCAAACACAGTTACTATGAAGAATATCATTTATTTTGTTACCACTCTGAGTTCTTTTTGCCAATGTTTCTCATCAAATTCTCCTGGATTTTCACCCCAAGGTACAAATGCAGCTGAAAAGGACAAAAATGTCAAAATGCTATTAAAAAAATGAAAATAATCTGACTTAGGAAAATACCCCATTATCAGTCACTTGTATGTAGGTGCAGAAAAATAGAAAAGAAAACAATCTGTCAAACAAAAAATGGGGTGACAGACCATCCAAGCTAGTTAAATCTAAGCAAAGTTAACACAATGGCTACCAGTCCATCATTCAGATTTATTTTCTGTATTTTATGATTTACATAAATTTATAATATTAATTATTCCTAGGTGTGGTACATGCTCAAACATGACGTGGCTTTTCATTGTGACATGAATAGCAAGCATGGTAAGAATTCAGTTCTGTATCAGTGACATGAAAACAGTAACATACCATAGAGTTCCGAAAATAGTGGCCACCGTTACTTTCGGAGGCCTAAGGGGCCACAACTTTCTGGTAGCTGCTACTTTCAGGTAGCAGTTACTTTTGGGCATCTAAAATGTGTGAGTAATTGAAAAAAGAATGATGATAAACTCAACCACGCAATAGGCATAATGTCATTTTAATTCTCGGGTGGGCCGTTACTTTCGGGGGGAGGGGGGGGGGGGCTACTTAAAATTAACATTACTTTCGGGGGGAGATACTTTCGGAACTCTACGGTACCATGTAAATCAAGTTCCTTACTTATTTTTGATGGAATCCCTTTGTAATCTAGTAAACAATATATGACAAATATCAAAAATGGTGATCAACATTATCATAGCAGTACAACGTAGTTCTAACTTTTGAGTCTGTGGATGAAATCCTAAAGTGTGACCATTCAAATGAAAGCTACTGAGCAGTACTTTCCTGTGGTACTGTTTATTATGCTGTACAAGGTGGTTCTAACTTTTGAGTCTGTGGATGAAATCCTAAAGTGTGACCATTCAAATGAAAGCTATTGAGTAGTACTTTCCTGTGGTACTGTTTATTATGTTGTACAAGGTGGTTCTAACTTTTGAGCCTGTGGATGAAATCCTAAAGTGTGACCATTCAAATGAAAGCTACTGAGCGGTACTTTCCTGTTGTACTGTTTATTGTGCTGTACAAGGTGGTTCTAACTTTTGCGTCTGTGGATGAAATCCTAAAGGTGACCATTCAAATGAAAAGCTACTGAGCAGTACTTTCCTGTGATGCTGTTTATTATGCTGTACAAGGCGGTTCTTCCTTTTGACTTTGTGGATGAAACCCTAAAGTGTAACCATTCAAATTAAGGTTACAGTGTACCTTCGAGGGTGTCTCCAGTATAACAGCTCTAGCGTCTTTAGATTACACTTAATATACCTAAACCCAGATATCAAATTAAAGCTTATAGAGCTGGCTATCTAAATATGGAAACCATTTGGTAATAAAGTGAATTGTCGAATTTTTTACGACGTCTTAATTCGAACGTCCGAATCAGCTTTAAAACGCTATAACTCAAAGCGATTATTGTATTTTGCTAATTTGATTTGTTCTCGGGTTTCCGGACACGAAGCGCTAAAAAAACATGTCGGCGATTTCCCTTATTCAATTGCAGTGAAAAGTTATAGAATATTTTCGAAACAGGGAGAAAAAAAATTGGAATGATCGCACGGAAATGGCTTTTGACGAAAAAGTTTTCGGAAATAAGAAATTCGCCGACACGTTTTTGTTGATTATATGTTAGCCTAGCTTCTGTCCAAATTTGAGGAAAATCGAACAAATTGCCTTTGAGTTGTAGCTCTTTAAAGTGTCCCCAACAAGCGAAAAATTAACTTTGAGAAAACAGCGCTTAAAAAAACATATCGCTTCATAAACAAACTCCGCCCACAAAAGTTATACCGTCATTTCTCCGTCAATTTTCACTATTTGTCGATAATTTTTTTTTGGATGAAAGTTCATTCTGTAAACTTTATATTGACGCCAAAAAAAAAAAATTCGATAAATTTTCGATCTGAAGGTACACTGTAACCTTAAAGCAACTGAGCAGTACTTTCTTGTGCTACTATTTATTATGCTGTACAAGGTGGTTCTAACTTTTGAGTCTGTGTATGAAATCCTAAAGTGTGTCCATTCAAATGAAAGCTATTGAGCAGTACTTTCCTGTGGTACTGTTTATTATACTCTACAGTACCGCTCACGGGCAACTTACCACCGTCTCGCGAGACGCGTCTCGTTTCTCGCGAGACTCGTCTCGTTTCTCGCGAGTGCACTGCAAGTACCTTACAAACGCTTCACATTCTGCTGATATAAAATGTATTCAAAACTACATCGAATGTTGATTTACACGTTCGGCGTGATTAGAGCGTATGACGCACGACAAACAAACCGAACGACAAACCGAAAACCGAACAAAACGAACTCTATTTCAAAGGGAAATAGAGGGCTGTGAAAGTCTAGTATTTCTGAAGCGCTTTTTAATGTTTTATTCGCTCTGGCCAAATATTTGTAACGTTTAGTGCGATTACGGTCATATTGAATCAGCGACAGCGCGCTCATGTTGACATATTGTTCTATGGTTTTATGAACTCGCTTGTTTGCAACCGGCTCAATGATTCACCGTTTTAAACAACACTTTTTCGTTTTCAGGGTATTGTAAATAAAAACTTAGCATTCATGAAACTTTAAATTTGATCGATGCATGAAGGCTTGTTTTGCGTATCGTATCGAAGAGTGTATGACGCACGACTTAATTTCAACCAAGAACGATGCGCGGCTAAACAAACCGAACGATCGAACTATATTTCATGGTTAAATAGAGGACTCTGAACTACGTGAACAGGCTAGTAATTCTAGGTATTTCAGGTTTTGTTTTGATTCAGTTATAGCGCGCTAATGTTGACATATTGCTCTATGGTTTTATGAACAATTCGTCGTTGTTGACCGCTTATCTCTATATTAAAAATCTTCGTTACGGTGCGGCCCCGTGACCTCGACCCCGCGTTTGTCGCTATTGTGCATTTTCCCCTTGGTTTCGTGATTTGGCGATAGACTGTTTCTCTTGATTTTAATACTTGCCACGGTCTAAACTCGTTCAAATTCAAATCCGATAAATCGAAAAACCAGTCAGCAAAAAAAAAAGCTTTAAATGGCCGCTTGATAGTCACATGCTACTGTGAGTAGAATGACAAACAACGGTGCTCGCTCGCGGAATGTAAACAAGCGGCCCGGAGTCCCAAGTGCAGTAGTCACGCAAAATTCATGTGTAAAATTATTTCTGCACTTCATGTTTACTTATTATTAAAATAAACCTTGAATGGAACTAAAAATTATAATCGAAATTAAAGACGGTAGGGAAAGTTTGGTAGCAGAAGTTTGAAGTTTGTTGTAGTTGTCGGTATTAAAAGAAAAGTGCTTGGCGGTCCCTTGGGAAAAGTGGTAAAAGTGCACCAAATTTGCATATGTCAAAACGGTATATACGCTGGCACAAGCGAAAGTCACAAGTATTTATATAAACTTCTACACATTCTCTGTTTTCTTTCTTCATTTCCAAGTATTCCACCGCGCTAAAACATCATAAATTCATCGCAAATTCTGAGGAAAATTACAATAAAATTAATATCTTGGGTCGATCGCTTTCGTTTGAAACCGGCGGTCTCATCAATTTGGCAACAAAATCTTGATTCAAACAAATGTACCACGGCTTCTCGCGAGTCGATAAATATCTTGAGTCGATCGCACTTTTCGTTGCTGCCTTCGTTCTCATTAGCAAAGAAATATGGATTGAAACAAATATACCCCGGCTGATCGCGAGTCGATAAATATCTCAGTTGAGTCGATCGCACTTTTCGATACCGACGGTCTCGTCAATTTGGCAACAAAATCTTGATTCAATCTTGATTCAAACAAATGTACCCCCAGCTTCTCGCGAGTCGATAAATATCTCAGTTTAGTCGATCGCACTTTTCGTTGCTACCTTCGTTCTCATCGATTTGGCAAAGAAATCTTGATTCAAACAAATAAACCCCGGCTTATCGCGAGTCGATAAATATCTCAGTTGAGTCCATCGCACTTTTCGATACCGGCGGTCTCGTCAATTTGGCAACAAAATCCCGGCTTCTCGCGGGTCGATAAATATCTTGAGTCGATCGCACTTTTCGATACCGACGGTCTTGTCAATTTGGCAACAAAATCTTGATTCAAACAAATATACCCCGGCTTATCGCGAGTCGATAAATATCTTGAGTCGATCGCACGCGGTCTCATCAAGTTGGCTTCTCGCGAGTAATATATTCCACACCCCACGGTTCAGTGATTCTCGTTTCTCTCGAGACGCGTCTCGTTTCTCTCGAGACGCGTCTCGTTTCTCGCGAGACGAGAGGTGGTAAGTTTCCCGTGAGCGGTACTGTGGTTCTAACTTTTGAGTCTGTGTATGAAATCCTGAAGTGTGATCATTCAAATCAAAGCTAACTGAGCAGTACTTTCCTGTGCTACTGTTTATAATGCTGGACAAGGTGGTTCTAACTTTTGAGTCTGTGTATGAAATCCTTAAGTTTGACCATTCAAGTGAAAGCTACTGAGCAGTACTTTCCTGTGGTATTCACAGTTTATTATGCTGTACAAGGTGGTTCGAACTTTTGAGTCTGTGGATGAAATCTTAAAGGGTGACCATTCAGAGGGGGACATTGGGGATTTGCGGTGTTGCGGTGTTGCTCATTTTTTAATGCGGTGTTGCGGTGAATAAAATCCCAGCTTACGGTGTTGCGGTGATCTCAAACCCTACGGTGTGCGATGTTTGCGCTTTAAAGTCTGCGGTGTTCGGTGAAACGAAATTATCTCCGGTGTTGCCGTTTCCTGTTTCACCCTTGTCAGATCTAAAGTTAGCCTCTATATGTTATTTATTCCGTACTTACTTATGAAAAGCACGTACCATTATGTTTAATTTTTAACAAAATGCAGTCCAATACTGTCTAGTTAATCTTCAATACACTGCCGGTCGCCAATCCTAAGCCTTTATCATTTATAAGTAACTTGACAAAAATATGTATTGCGGTGACGGTGTTTCGTCGACTTTCCTTTCGGTGGTGCGGTGTTCGGTAATTTTTTTTTGCGGTGTTGCGGTGTTCAATGTCCCCCTCCATTCAAATGAAAGCTGTGATGCTGTTTATTATGCTGTACAAGGTGTTTCTAACTTTTGAGTCTGTGGATGAAATGAAAAGCTATTGAGCAGTACTTTCCTGTGGTACTGTTTATTATACTGTACAAGGTGGTTCTAACTTTTGAGTCTGTGGATGGAATCCTAAAGTGTGACCATTCAAATGAAAGCTATTGAAAGCTATTGTTTATTATACTGTGCAAGGTGGTTCTAACTTTTGAGTCTGTGGATGAAATCCTAAAGTGTGACCATTCAAATGAAAGCTATTGAGCAGTACTTTCCTGTGATGCTGTTTATTATGCTGTACAAGGTGGTTCTTCCTTTCAGTTTGTGGATGAAATCCTAAAGTGTGACCATTCAAATTAAAGCAACTGAGCAGTACTTTCTTCTGGTACTGTTTATTATGCTGTACAAGGTGTTTCTAACTTTTGAGTCTGTGGATAATATCTTGAAGTGCGATCATTCAAATCAAAGCTAACTGAGCAGTACTTTCCTGTGCTACTGTTTATTATGCTGGACAAGGTGGTTCTAAGTTTTTAGTCTGTGTATGAAATCCTTAAGTTTGTCCATTCAAGTGAAAGCTACTGAGCAGTACTTTCCAGTGGTACTGTTTATTATACTGTACAAGGTGGTTCTAACTTTTGAGTCTGTGGATGAAATCCTAAAGTATGACCATTCAAATGAAAGCTACTGAGCAGTACTTTCCTGTGGTACTGTTTATTATGCTGTACAAGGTAGTTCTTACTTTTGAGTCTGTGGATGAAATCCTAAAGTATGACCATTCAAATGAAAGCTATTGAGCAGTACTTTCCTGTGGTACTGTTTATTATGCTGTACAAGGTAGTTCTTACTTTTGAGTCTGTGGATGAAATCCTAAAGTATGACCATTCAAATGAAAGCTATTGAGCAGTACTTTTCTGTTGTACTGTTTATTATACTGTACAAGGTGGTTCTAACTTTTGAGTCTGTGGATGAAATCCTAATCAGGGCATCTGACAGGATGTGGTGATGCGGATCCGCATAATTCTTCAATTTCCGCATCCTCCGCATCCTCCGCATCTTCGGAGCATTTTCCACATAAAACTGAAAAAATTGCCCAATATTAACAATAAAGCAGCTGAGAACCTTCCTCATAAACATAAAAGCCGAAGAGATTGATTATTTTGAAGTAGTTTTTCTCCTAAACATCGACGAAAACATGCCGCTTTGTTCACGAGCGATTTTAACCTCCAGGCATTCCACGCGTCTGTCAGCGATGAGCCTGGATACTAGTTTTGTGGTTAGCCTGGCTACTAAGTTTAACCAAGATGGCCGCTTGTTCGGCTTCCTACGTCTTCGGTACGGGGGGTGACAACTCTAATAAACGCTGTTTGAGCACTGTGTGGAACTGAAAGTTGTCCCGAAAATTTGGAATATCTTCCCGATTTTTTCGGAGACATTCACGCAAAAATTTCAAACTTCCCGAAATTTTAACAACATTATCTCATGTTTCCCCGAAAATTTTTCGAGTCTCCCGATTCCCGGCAAAATCTTCAGATTCCCGGAAGAATTGTGTTTTTCTCCCGAAACAGGCCTTCTTAGAGTTGTCACCCCCCGTTTCGGTGTTCCTTCATTAAGCTAAAAGCTTCAAAATGTCTGACAAAGATAGCGAGAACTGCTTTAATACAAGTATTTTGACGTTCGTGCGTTACGTGTTCAATGTACATACATTGTAAAGGCCCAATTATCACTTTATTATGCTGTACAAGGTGGTTCTAACTTTTGAGTCTGTGGATAAAATCCTGAAGTGTGATCATTCAAATCAATGCTAACTGAGCAGTACTTTCTTGTGCTACTATTTATTATGCTGTACAAGGTGGTTCTAACTTTTGAGTCTGTGGATAAAATCCTGAAGTGTGATCATTCAAATCAATGCTAACTGAGCAGTACTTTCCTGTGCTACTGTTTATTATGCTGGACAAGGTGGTTCTAACTTTTGAGTCTGTGTATGAAATCCTTAAGTTTGACCATTTTAGTGAAAGCTACTGAGCAGTACTTTCCTGTGGGACTGTTTATTATGCTGTACAAGGTGGTTCTAACTTTTGAGTCTGTGAATGAAATCCTAAAGTGTGACCATTCAAATGAAAGCTATTGAGCAGTACTTTCCTGTGGTATTGTTTATTATACTGTACAAGGTGGTTATAACTTTTGAGTCTGTGTATGAAATCCTAAAGTGTGACCATTCAAATGAAAGCTATTGAGCGGTACTTTCTTTTGGTACTGTTTATTATGCTGTACAATGTGTTTCTAACTTTTGAGTCTGCATAAAATCCTGAAATGTGATCATTCAACTTAAAGCCACTGAGCAGTACTTTCTTGTGGTACTGTTTATTATGCTGTACAAGGTGTTTCTAACTTCTAAGTGTGATCATTCAAATCAATGCTAACTGAGCAGTACTTTCCTGTGCTACTGTTAATTATGCTGGACAAGGTGGTTCTAACTTTTGAGTCTGTGTATGAAATCCTTAAGTTTGACCATTCTAGTGAAAGCTACTGAGCAGTACTTTCCTGTGGGACTGTTTATTATACTGTACAAGGTGGTTCTAACTTTTGAGTCTGTGTATGAAATCCTAAAGTGTAACCATTCAAATTAAACCTACTGAGCAGTACTTTCTTTTGGTACTGTTTATTATGTTGTTCAAGGTGGTTCTTGCTTTTGAGTCTGTGGATGAAATCCTAAAGTGTGACCATTCAAATGAAAGCTATTAAGCAGTACTTTCCTGTGGTACTGTTTATTATACTGTACAAGGTGGTTCTAACTTTTGAGTCTGTGTGTGAAATCCTAAAGTGTGACCATTCAAATGAAACCTCTTCAGCAATGCAGCTGTTCCTTCACATGGTATGATTTGTTTTTTAGTTGTTCACAAAGTTGAATGAGGATTTTTTGTAATTTTGGTTTTGTTCACCCTTGAGATCAAGTTGAAGGGTTAATAATTGAATATTTACATGTACCTTCACTTTTTAGTTTTGATATCCCACATTTCCCTTGCACTAAGTTTTCCCAAACTCTGTTTGTACCAATACCAAGTGGAGTAACCAGACCTACAGAAAGAACAGATTTTAATCAGATTTGCTCCAATCATCAATCATCAGCTATTTAATAATAAGTAGTTAATAGGAAGTCTCATTTACATACATGAAGCTAAGCAGCACGGATAAGAGTAAGTCGACACAGACTTTGCCTGGGGGGGTACCCTCATATATAAGTTATATGGGTATGTGCTGCTGTGAAGGGTATGGTTTTCAAGCAGTGTAGTCTGGGATAGGGCAATCCTGTAGCTGTCCAAACGATGTCTGACTGTGATTGGCGAACAATACATTTGATATATCACTTGAACAATGCGCCTATCCCTAATCCCTATCCCAGCGGGACTAGCCTGTGAACAGGCTTCTTTTTGGGGAATTGGCGCTGATTTTTAACCTGACCCAAAGAAGCAGGACAAATCCATTGTTTTCTTAGCGAATCACAGACATCGTTTGGACAAGTGCTGGACTGCCCCTGGGATAAGGTATATGGTTATATGGGATAGGGAACATACATGGAGCTAAGCAGCCTTGAATAAGAGTAACCACCTGACTTAATCACTCTGTTGAATTGGACATAGACTTGCCTGGGGGGGGGGGGGGGCGGGGGCGGGGGAGGGTACTCTCATATATAAGCTGTATCGGTATGTGCTGCTGTGAGGGGTATGGTTTTCAAGCAGTTTAGTCTGGGATGGGGTATAAAAATCAGAGAGTTTTGGTCTAGAATAGCATATCAATTTCCAAGAGACTGATCAGTGGTATGAAGAATTAAGTCTAGATAGGAATTGAAACTCGGAAGAGAAAGAGCCTTCCCTAAACGGAAATAAAATCATCACTAACTTACGACAGACCAAACCACCGGGGCTAACCACTTGATTATTTCTCTTGTTCAAACCAAAACAAAAACATCCATGCCCTACCTCACTAGGCTACGAGTAGTCACTTTTTCTCTCAGGGATAGTCGAGCAGACAATGACTCCTTGCACACAATTTTCGTGCATGCTCGCATGACATGATTGCCCACTCAACTATATCTTACATACTTTATTTAATGTGGATATACTCTTAGCTTAAAAGCTAGTTTACAGGTATTCCACCTAATAACTAGTTAAAACCAAACAATTAAACAACAGTAATATAACAATACATCAGATAAAACCACTGATTAAATACTAATTAAAACTATTATTACAATATTACCGCCGCAGTCAGAATGCTAATTATGCTTTATAATGTTCAAAATCTATACGCAATTTCAGGCTAAAAACTGCTAAAGAAACCATCACCTCTGTAGTGGCGTATATGGCTTATACAGGTGGGGGGTGACCTATGTTTAAGAAAAAGAGCCCCGAGGAGAAACTTCTCAAAATTATTGAGCCATCAATTCCAAGACGATGACGGTAAAAAAAAACAAACAATGAAAACAAAACTTAAGAAAACAGTCTATTTCACAGTTTTAGCTCCAGCCAAATAAGCTAAGTTACAAGTGAAAACTCGTGCTAACCTAAACCAGTCACAACAACTCGTCGATTAAATCCACGAACCAAACTTCCATATTGCCTTCGTAAAACACAATTCCAATGACTTGATCTCCTCAAGACGACAGTCCATGTTTGTACACTCATGATTACGGTGCAATGTACCAATAAATTTAACCTAAAATCAGCTGGTTTATCGTTTGTTGATGTACATTTTAATTTTCCGCCATTTTCCTTTGTAACCACGCCTTCAAGAGAGGGTCTTATCCAAGGGACGCCAACGTACCACACTACATATCTCCCGATTTTCCGCCATATTTCGAGCGGCTGAGTAACCGGTTTTCTGAAGATACATTTCCGCTGTGATATTAACTTCCGCCGTGAAAATCACTTCCGCCGTGGGAGTTTGTTTGTGCCGTGAAGTTTTTGTTTGTGCCGTGAGAGTTTTTGTTTATGCCGTGAGAGTTTTTGCTTGTGCCGTGAAGTTTTCGTTTGTGCCGTGAAAGTTTGTTTGTGCCGTGAAGTTTTTGTTTGTGCCGTGACATCCATGCGCCACCGTACTTTTCTGTCAAAAACGGTATATGAAAGGGTAAGGGTTTGGACCTCGGGGCGGAGCATCCCTATACAAAACTATGTTGAGTCCCCCCTCGGGATTGAATCTAATCAGCAGTCTTTATTATCTAAGAACGCCATCAATTGTAAAGGAAACCTGTTACGAGCATCCGAGTGCGCAGTTTCGATTCAGTTCCACTTAACCAGAAAAATTTTGTTGTGCTCAGTTTCAACGAATTCTGCTCGATTATTCTCTTCGGAAGGAACAAAAAAATAAAACCGCATTTTGTTTCACAACTGTCGTTTTCGCTTCGCTTAACATAATAAAGGGAAATAACCAGTTGATATATCATGAATGAAAACCGCGAGGGGCCACGCATGAGCCTATTGCAGTGCTGCGTTTATCACAAATTTTACAAGAAACAAGAAGTTGTACACAGCTTCAACTCGTGGCATTTTTGACCAATTGCAGCTAGTATTGATTCCAGAGTGTTTTGAGTGCTTTAAGGGAGAAACATAAAATAATGTCGAACAAGAGGCTCCAAGCGCATGCGTAAGAAAGTTTCATGATATATTTGAAACATGATAAGATGTCCGACATGGAGAAGAGTTACTCCTTTCATTCAGTCATCGTTCCTGCAAAAGCAAACCACGATTTACGTCATCACATGGTCAAAATGCTGTGGACTCACGAGGCGCAGCCGAGTGAGTCAGCAACAAATTTTGACCATGTGATGACGTAAATCGTGGTAAATAAGAGTCCACACCACGGAAAACCGGTGTAAATTTATTTTTTAAAACAATATTTAGAAAAAAAATACAATGAAAAATCGAAGTCTTGTTACAAACGTGACAGCAAAGAAAGAGCAAGCGTTGTCTATAACTTTCTCGCAATCTGATTGGTTTTTTTCAAGCGCGCGTGATGTTAGCGTCAGCACCGTTGTCTGGACTCATTTACCACTCACGTCGACCAATGAGATTGCGAGTTTAGCGGCAATTGTCGTAAAAATCACTATCCATATCCAGCGGATAACACAATGGATTTTGTTAATCACTTATCCACTGGTAGCCTGCGAGTAAGCTCTCGGGCTCGGGTTTGGGGGAGGGGGGACCCGAGCCCGAGAGCTTGCTCGCAGGCTAATCCACTGGACAGTGATTTATAATATAATATCCGGTGGATAGCGCTATCCACCTTTTGAACAACCGGGACCAGCACTCTTGGTGTTGAGTGGTTATTCACACCGGTATTTGTGAATAGTAAATAATTTATGATAGAAACGAACGGTGCGCTACAACATTAATATAAAAAGTTTGCCATACAGGATATAAATCGTTATGGGCACCATAATGCCATTTTTCGCCAGACTTCACTTTTTTAATTTTGCCAGTGGTTGAAAATTTGCCGAAAACGACAGAATTAATTTAGGTAAACGATTTTTCGTTTGTCTCACGAAGGAGTCACGTTAAGATGTTGATCGCGACGTTTCGACTGCTATTACTGCTAGTCTTCATCAGGCGATGAGGTCGATTGGTTACGTGTCGCTTATGTAGCACGTTGGCTTGTTGCTATTGGTGCATTTCGATCCTCATTATTATTCCGAAAAGATGTTGTTCCCTCTCCGGTCCGATTTGATATCGGTCGGCTGCTATGCTTCTTGATTGCACGCTTCGGGAATTTCAATTCGTTTACCTATCTTACACACCACGATGAACAACAGCCACATTTTTAGAATTAATTTAGTTCTTCTAATATCTTATTAAGTTCGCCAAAAATTATGATGATATCATTTTCAATTCCTTGAAATTTATACCTTGCGCGGAAAAGGCATTAGGCTTTGTATAGGATGTGGGAACTCAACGATCTCCTCAAGTTTGTAATACGATTGTAATAATTGCACGGTTTTACGCGCTTGAAAGATGTAGTTACTCCCATAAAATAAACTTGCTTTATACCGCTGCTGAAGACAATTGTGGTCACTCTGGTTATTTCCTTATTGATATGTAGTCAAAAATGTCAAAGCTTTTCTCTTATATAACTTTCAATGCTGTGTATAGTCTCCCACGCCGCCGTTACTCCTGGGAAGGAGCGTTGCGTGACGAGACAAATAACGGCTGCATGGGAGACTATGCTCAAAGCAAGATTACTGAGCCTTTGACTTCACATGAGTCCAAGTTAAAAAAGAAACAAAGAACTTCTCTGTAGCCTCATTTAAATAGTCGCCCATGGGGCTGCATAATTCCACAGACTTAAAAGATAGAACCACATTGTCCTGCTCAGGCTACAGCATATAACCTCGTCCTCAGGTCCTCTCTGATTTGAAAATGACCGGCCGATAACAAGCAGTAGCCGATCTACCCAGGCAGGCCCGTAGCAGAGGGGGCTGAGCGAATGATCCATAACCCACCACAACACCATCCCCCCCCCCCCCCTTCCCAATTATGAATTTTCCCCTATCACGTATACCAAAAACGAAACATTAACAAGCATGTTCATTATTTTTATTTGTAAATTAGTCGGTTGCATCTTTGGGCCTTGCTTTTGAAAGAACTGACAAAGTCTATACCTTGTATACACTCTAAAGAATGATCCTAATAGCAACACATGTGAAACAAAAAAAATTAAGTTAGAGATCACAAAACGTGCGTTATTCTATACGGGTGCGGCAATTTTCAATTCTTAAATTCTAATCCGGCAAGTTCAATATAGTGTTGTAATTATATAAATTATATAAATTCTCTGTAAATTTTTATTTTAGTTTTATTTTACAGGGCTCATACTGGTAACAGTTGTATAAGTGAAGTGGCTACCCTGTTTAAATATTTGTTGTTGTTATTATTATTATTATTGAACGTTTGAAACTCGTTTAACCTCACCTTTACACTTTTAAACATGATCTCAAAATTAATCAGTTAGAGCACCTGCATTTTCAAATCTAATAAACATAGAAAGGAGATCTTGTTTGACAACAACAGCGAGGGCAACCTCGTCCCGAGGGACAAGGCTAAAGGACATCTTGTTTGAAAACAAAAGCGAGGGCAACCTCGTCCCGAGGGACAAGGCTAAAAGACATCTTGTTTGACAACAAAAACGAGGGCAACCTCGTCCCGAGGGACAAGGCTGCCAAAATTAAATACTCCAAAAATCCTAGAGTATTTTTTCGCGTAAACCATGATAAAACGTTTTTCTTTCGCGTGAATAACGGATTCAGATCGCCAGAAAAACACACACGACTGCATGTCGCTAGAAATATCCTCCGAAAACGTCATTTCATTGTGTGTCACGTGACAAATACTACACCATTCTTGGAGTATTTTGGTAGCCTTGTCCAGCGGTTTTTCCGCCGCCATTTTGAAGGCAGAGAAGGCCCTGGGGACGAGGTTGACGCGAGAGTCCACGCGTGTTGCCTAACAAACGCGCGAAAAGGGAAAACTAAATGACCAGCATAGTACTAAGTCCCTATGCTTTCTTTCCCTCTTTCGGGCGAGTGCTACTGACGTGCATGGGTTCCGGACTCTTCCCTCCAAACTCTATTAGCAATATGTTTTTACGCTGGACTACTTTCCTTTGTTTTTTACAATATGATAACAGGCTAAATATGTCCCTTTATACATGTATAAATAAATTACGCATAAATTGCGTGTTTGGTACCTATTTGTAATTCAACTGAGATGGGAACGAAACACTATCATATGCCATTTGTTGAATATTGGTTTTCTGTAAATCTGTAAATATTCTGTAAATCTGTAAATATTCAGCTTGTTCTGTAAATCTGACAACTCCTTAAGTAAAGCAAAGCAACCTCTTGTCCGGTTTAATTCTTTTCTTTGTTTTCTGTGTGCACATGAGCGTCGTGAGCTAAGGAAGTAATTATAAGTTTAAAGCAATCGAAGCTTGTTACTGTTAAGAACTGTAAACAACAGTCGTAAACAGTGATGGATCTAGTGGAGGGGCCCGGAGGGACCGAGAGACCGGGGGAATCAGGGGACCAAGGTGACCGGGGTACCCGGGGAGACCAGGGACAAACGGGAGATCCGGGGTCCAGGCCTCCCCCTTCTTTATCTTGCAAAAAAGTAAGTCCCGAAGGGACGATCAAATTTTTACCCTCTAACATTTTCACTCCGCCCCCTCCCTCTTACAAAGGAGTCTAGATCCGCCAATGGTAAATGTAGTTCTGCTTAGCAATCATAGTTGTAGCAGAATTGTCCACTTTGAAATGGTTGATTGAGGGAACATAGTTGGTGAGAATTACAATTATACTGCAGAAAGCTCCATGTCCTTAGAAATGGCTTGCTTATGTTGTCACCTAAAAAGAAGAAAAAAACATAAGTCCAGATGCTTACTGACCCGATTAACCTCTAAAATTTGTCCCGTAACCAGTGACTCTGATTTTTTGATCAGGAACTACTATTGGTCATTCATCGTTGAACTTTGACCTTTGACCTTTGCCCTTTGACTCTGATGATTGACCCCTTTCCCCTTATGCTAGGAATAATCCAAATACAGATGATAATTCACTTACTACCGTGTTCCATTTCCTTTGCTCCGTTTTCCGCGTGCAGCAAAGGAAATGGGAGACTATAATAACGGCAAAAGCACAGCGACAAACCGATAAAGAGTGCCGGATCTATCGTAGACCTGGATCAGTAAAAATCTTGAAATAGTATAGGTAAAAACGGCAAACTGATCCTTACGGCAAGGAGAAGAGATTGAGACAGAATTGAAATAAAAAACAAACAGTTGAATATATTTGCCCAAAATGTATTGAAAATAAATTTGAAATAGGAGAGGTCTGCACGAAGGCTAAATTCAGTCTGGGCTGTGAACGGGCTCCTTTGATACTTCAATACAGTTCTCTGCAATAGTTCTTATGGAAAATACTTATCGCCACCTACCTTTAATTTAGCTACATTAGATCTTCTGCTGTCAACAGCGGTGTCTAAAGACTCTTGTACTGGGTCGTCAAGCATGTCTCTTTGATAACCAACTAATAGGATAAAAGAAAATATATATATCTTATTGGACGGTTTAGTGTGTAGTATCGTGGGATATTTTTACGAGTCTCGCTGTATTTTGGCGAGCCCGTAGGGCGAGTCAAAATACAAGAGACGAGTAAAAATATTCCACGATACTACACACTAAACCGTCCAATAAGAGATTTATTATTCAACCTAGTCATGAACGCCGTTTTAATCTTTCTTACTTTTTCAAGTTTGTCGTGCGCGCGCTATTTGAACTTGTTTGTCAGCGCGCGCGCGCTTTATTCAAAAAAAATGATGACGAATTGTCAGTCGTGTAGTTGTTTGGTCGCGTGTACTTTTTGTACAGCGAAGAAAGTCTGTGTGATTAAACGCATAATTGTTTGGATTTGTTTGGGTAAAAACGTCAATAGATCCTCTCAGTTTTTCTCAGTTTTGACCGTTCTAGTTTGGGAACAATTTCAGCCATTTTTTCACCGCTTACGTAAGACTAATGCTCGAAGTGACGTTTGTGAAAAACCGGTCAAACCGGTCTTCTGGAGTACAAATACCGTGAGATATTTGTACTCGTTTTGGGTGTTATTTGTACTCTACTGAGTGCAGTTGAATAATAAATCAGGTTATTTGCATGGATACTGAATATAAACGTCTGAGGGGTAACGCAGGAGTTGACCGCATTTTTTTATCAATATTAAGCCTAATTCATGGTTTTTCCATGGGTAAACGTTTGCTTCAACATCCAATTTTGTGTCTACATACAGGGAGTTTGCTTGAATGGTTTCTCTGTTATGTTTGCACTACGCATCGTACTACATGAAGTAAATTATACATGTTAAGCGTGAACTGTCGAATAAGTGACGTAAGGGCTACGTTATGGATGTTAATTATCAATTATCAACTCAACGCATTGTACTACATGAAATACATCATGGATGGTAAGGGTAAATTGTCGAATTGTTAACGTAAGGGCTACGTCACTAATTTCGGATATCAATCAAGAAAGTTCAAACACGCCTCGTGAAATTTAGGGACAATTATTTAGTGACGGGTAGACACATGTACACGTAGCGGGCCTATCATTCTTAGTCGTTACTATCACTCACTTCTGTCCGTTGGAGACTGATCGTCTTGGGAAGGGGCGTCGATTGCAGAAAACGAACTCTCTCCATCTGGTAGCGTTAGCGTTTCCCCGTATGTAGCCGATGGAGTTTCATCAGACGACGTAGGTGCTGTAAAAGAAGGCGATGTAGTACTTTCCTCTGTTGCAAATGATCTTGGAAACGATAACGTATATACCGGGATATCATCTTGCTCACCCTCAGTACCATTTTCTTGGGATGTTTCACCATAAAGATCTGCTAACTGTGTACCTTCTGTGTCCACCCCTGTTGAATAATCATCATTGGAGGAAGAAGGCCCTTCTGACAACCCTATGTTGTCTGTCTGTGGACCTTGTTCTTGTACCCAAGCACGCTGGCTTTCATCCGTTGATTCTTGAGCGAAGTTATTTCCATCTGAGGTATCATCTATCGTATTAATAACAGGTTGATCTGGTTTGTTTAAGTGGTTTTGTTGGACATCCTGGATGTTAAGCTTCCCGTCCCGTGTCTGGAAACCTTTCTCAACGTTTGCCTCTGAAATAGCTCTTTCAGGTTCGTTGAAGACGGGCTGTGTTACCGGTGAGTTGAAGTCTCCGCTGGAATATTCATGAGTGTCAGGCTGCTCAACCCGTGTCTGGAAACCTTTCTCGACATTTGTCTCTGAAGTAGCTCTTTCGGGTTCTTTAAAGACAGGCTGTGTTGCCGGTGGGTCGAAGTCTCCGCTGGAATATTCATTAACGTCTTGGGCTGTGGAACCCTGATCAAGATGTCCCTCTAGGATTGGTTCAGTTCCCGGCCTATCTATATTAGCTTTGTCCATGAGCTTGTCCTCCGATGCAGCAGCATCAATTACCTCTTCTGATTGCGATTCCATAGTCCTATTTTGTTGGAAGGTAGCTTTATTTTCATCTGCCATGATCCGATTTCCCACAACATGCACAGCTGTCTGTTGATCGATAATCTCTCCTGGCATCACTTTCCTGGATTCGTCAAAAGTATCTTGCTTTGCCGCTTTGTTCAAGAATGCTTTCTGTTCGTGTTCGCGACCTTTAGCATTTTCAATTCCATTTTGATCAGTGTTCTGACCCGAACCATTTTCGTCTTCATCAATAACAGGAACATTTGATGCGTCTTGTTCCCTGACATCTCCTTGAGACATGTTCTCCTCAGCTTTATCTGTATGATCATTGTTGTAATTGGTTTCGCCAGCTGGTTTATCTCCACTTCCAGACGCTTCAACTTTTTCGTCTTGTTCTTTTCTATCTCGAGTAGCATTTGTTCCTGTAACTTTTTCTCCTGGACCTTCTAGAGAAAAGCTGTTTGTTTCTCTGTCAGTCTTGCCCTCAGTGTCTTCAAATGTCGAATTCATATCTGGGCTCCTTGGTTCATCAAACCGAGATTGGTTTATCGAGTTTAATGGTTCGCCTCGGGTACCATTGTCATGGATGTTGTCGAATTGTTCAGCCATGTGCCCGTCGGCACTCTCTGTCAAACCTGTTTTCTCTTGGTCAGTGTCATTTAACTGGTCACCATAAACAGGTCGGCTTTTTTCTATACTATCTGCATTATGAAATTTGCTGTCTTCAGCAGTATCCTCGTGACTATCATATGCGCTATGTCTATCTGAAAGCAGGTAAATCTCAGGCTCCTCTGGAAAAGTCTGATTTCTCCTGCCTGCACTTTCTGGAGAAGACTCATTTGGAGGGAGGGGAGATCCACTGCCTGTTAGTGACGCGTCTGTTGCGGAGTCTTCTGTTGTATCAACTGTATCTGTCTGAGAGAAAAAAATCCGTGAAAGGTAAAAAGGTAAAAACGAGGAACGTTCGCTTAAAGACTGTTTAATCTTTCGTAAGTGACCCTAATTCTCGGAATCAAGTAACCTCGCTTCGAGAGATAGTCACTTATGATGGTTGCTGAAATAAAGTGTTTCCCGTCCTTTCGGGGGGGGGGGGGGGATGAAACCTGATTCACACGGGATTTCATGTATAAAGGTGCCCGTTTGTGGGAGAACTTGAAGTCGCCCACGAGAGTGGTCGCTTAGAGCGATTTAACTGTATATCGTTACACCGTTCTTTGTCTTCTTTTACGGTAGGATCCTGATAGCTCAAACCGTCAGGAGAAACACAATTCTCTTTGGGTTATCGAAAGATCGAGTTATCAGACTTCGATTCTATAACCAAATATATATTAGGTGAAAATGTATACGGTTGGAGTTAGTGAGAAGTTCAAGTTATAGGGCCGAATACATCGACATTCTATCGTACTTCCGTATTTCCGGCTGACATTGTCGACTCTGCAGATCAGAAAAGGATTTAAGCACACCATTAACTTACGTGTGATGGGAAAGAAATCTTCAACAAGTTTTCAGAATCATGTTCCAACGGTTAAATTAAATGGAGATCAAACTCTACGGTCTAGTGTTTCCTAAAACATATTTACCATCCCTCCTCCACTGCCAGATCCGGAACCGCTTTCTATCTCATCTTCACTCATACCATCAAGAGCTTTATGTAAGAGTGCTTCGATGTCGCCAACTGTGACATTCTTTCCGTGTGGATGGGATGGAATCACTGCTGAAGTCGACGATAAACCTTCAGCATCAAATGTAAACTGAGGTATCGGGAGCCCTTCTGTAATGTTACCTTTCTTGTCGGGATTATCTGCAACGGTTGAAGTAGACGTTTTAGGACTTGCCAAATCCCTTCGATGGTCAATTTTTGTGTCACTACCCCCACTAGCTATTCTTTCCTGACGCCCCTTTACTCCCCTCCTGCGGAATTTTTACTTCACATTCCAACCCAATTTACACTTTCTGCTTAGTGACCTGGCCTTTGAGTGGAAGTGAAGCTGAAGTTGACCTTATTTTGATACAAACCTTTCTGCTTTTGATATCGTAAATCATGTTGTTCTTATGTTAACTAGTATTTGTTCAGCATGATTTACATACGAAAGGCCGAAAGTCCGACACACTATAGCTGACCACTAAACCTTCACCACTTTGCTGTTCAGGCTATAAACGGATAATTAAAGATTTTTAATAACAGTTTTAAAAAGTGCTATTATTTTAGCACGAAATTAAACTTCTTACGTCGGGAAACAAAGCTAGGTCATTTACCAGTGAAAGTGATGGAACTTCCATCTCCGATTCTCGGATTGCAATCGCATTTTTACTAGTCAAGAGAAGCTGACAGTTCTTGTGGTGTGCTAAACGGTGCATGTCTGGAAATGTTTTGCTTACCGGTGAAGGGGACAGAAGAATTCGATTTTTTTATCGACATGTTCTTCCCCAGCTTCATTAAATTCTGACCGAGATTGGACAGCAAATCGGGAAGGGATTGTCGCTTTACAGCTTCTGTATCTTTTATGTGCACGTGCACCTTGAGCTTGTTGGGAACTTGTTGAGGAGGATGGCTTATATGGCTTCTTCGGTTGTCGTGATGATCACTGTGAGATAGCGGTGGATGCAAGTTTTGCTTGTGATGTTGAATGGGATGTTTATGAGGATAGTAACGAGGATGGTGATGAGGATGGTGATGATGATGGTGACGAGGATGGTGATGATGATGGTGATGATGATGGTAATGATGAGGATGAGGGTGGTGGTGTGAGTGATGAAGATAATGTTTGATAGGGTTGTAATGATGAGGGTGATGGTGATGATGATGATGATGATGGTGGTAATATTGATGATGGTGTTTATGTTTATCATGGTGATGGTGTGGATGATGATGGTGGTGATGTTGGTGATGATGATGGTGGTGGTAATTATAATGAAATATCTTTTGGTGTAGCTTTGTCTTGAGGTTAACTCCCTTTAGTTTAGCATCTGGAAAACAAAAAAGAGAAGAAAACAGTAAAAGTACAGGCGGGTTTCATGATATATAGAGAAGGACAGCTGATTTGAATTTCTTCTTTTTCTTTATTTACCGTTTCACGTTCTAAGTTCCTTTCCCACAGTTTATGTCATTTATATTATCCCTGTTAGTCAACTAAACAAAATAAAACAGAAAAAGCCGAACGATGATGGAATCTTAAGTTCCTTTTACCATTTGAATGACACCCTAACTGCGCAATGTAAAAGTATGCGAAATGGCGTTCTTACATGAATGTTTTTTTTCTCTACGTACCTGATAATATACTTCAACGTAGGCGTATAAAACCAATAAAATTAGTCATTAAGTGTCGAGAATGACTTCTCGGTGTTTTCGGAAATAGACCGACATGTTTTGTATATGATAGTTGGGGACTCGAGGCTGTCTTGGAACTAATATTATTTTAATTCAGTGAGCAACGCACATGTGTGTTATTCTAGATAACCTTATCATGTAAACGATGGACAAAGGCTCAAAGAACAGAACGACAACAATGTTGGCACGGCAACCAAATACAAGTGGTAATGGCCAGCAAGATAGAGCTTCCATCGTTTAATAACACTGCGTCGGGATTCAGTGTACCCTATTCAGCCGGCTTTTTCTGAGTTCCTGAGCCTGGGGGGGGGGGGGGGGGGAGCTGGGGGAGCCTCGTAATTTCAAGAACATTAAGGCTATGACAATGAAACCTAGAGGGTACATAGTACGTCCAAAACTGTCTCCTTTGCGATACGCACAATAGAGCGATAACCTCATATGACGCAGTTATCAGTTATTTTAGTTATACGGCCGCCATCTTGGATTTCTGAAATTTTTTAAAACCTCTTAAAAACCGTCCAAACTGTCTCAAAATTAATCAAAACCAATAAACAAACGCTAAATGACGTAAAAATATAAAAGTTATACCAATAAACATTGTTTTTCTTCATTCAAAGGTACAAATATGCAAATTTAAAAAAGCATGGCTGTCAAAATCTTGTTGCCATGGAAATATCAAGTCACGTGATCAATAAATTGTCATATGAAATTGTTGCTAGATAAATTTTAGGAAAGGTCACAAAGTTTGATGGCGTTTGAATACATATTAAAGAAGTTATGAATGTTGAAAGTTAGCGCGAGCACTTTGTGCGCCCCCCCCCCTCCCCCAAGCTGAATAGGGTTAACACGACTCTTTAGCTTTATTGACTAGTTAAACTACAGAGATGTTCTGTTAGAGATCAATATATATGGACGTTGACAATAACAAGTTATAATACCAGCCGACCTAACTGTCAACTGGCTTCAAAACGGAACAGTCCATCGTAAAACTATCACAACTAACACTTGGCAAAAACCTTGCTGATCCTTTCAAGGCCATTTAATTAAAGCTCTTTACAATTTGACATGATCATCCCAGGTGTTAGATGAGATCACTGGTAAACATTTCGAGTTATAGAGATTGGAAAAGAAAGCGAAACATCTTACCCTTCTTGCTGCTTCTGCCGTTTGCTTTGTAAATTAAGGTGGCGAAAACAATTAGTAAAGCGAAAAACACTCTCCAATCCATTTTGGCTATACTTGGCTTATTTCAGCTTCACGCTCATTAATTAACGGTATAGTTGATTTAGTGATAGCCGCCGATTTGCTTATCACGTTGGCATTTCGTGAATCGCCTCAGAAATGTTTTCACAATAAGGAATAAGTTTTGTTGAAGAAGCTTCTTTAACTGGTAAAAATTGGTAAACACTAACAGGTAAGAAAGCATAAAACCGAAACAAGCGAAAAAATTCATGGTTTTTAGCTGGTCACAACTTAAAATAAAAGCCGTGAAGGTTTTATAGCCTGCACAGTCTTTCAGATAGTAGGAAAAGAAATAAAGGTAACACGAGGAAAGAGAAAATAAAGCCGATAAAAGCCGATCGGATTGCTTCTTTTTGCTTTACTTCTCTCCTTGTTTTCGATCGCGATAATTTGTCTTCGCAATTCGACATTTTTGTTCTTCACAGTCTGTAAGCATGGAACAATACATTTGAGATTGTAGAAAAAAAAAACAATAAAAAGTGAAAGAATTCCTCTTCATTTATTTCCCGCTCATCTCATCTACTGTTTTTTTGTGTTTGACTCGTTTCCCACAGGGTACCCAAGCTGACGTAACGAGAGCGGTTCTGCGTAACAATGCGGGTAAACGCCGGGAATTGTAGTTATAAAACTTAAAGGCGCAGCGTCACGGCGATTTGGTGTCATCTGAAAATAATCTTCTTGATCAATTTGTGATAAATCACTATCCAAATGTACCAAAACGGTTGATGAGTGTCTCTAGTCATAGAGGGACTGGGTCTGAATCAGGTCTGAATGAATTGTAACTAAAGAAAGCTAGCCTAACTTGTTTTAAGTTCTCCGATCATATTAGGGAACTTTAGATCGGACTACGAGTACGAATAAGCCTTTTCAAACCTAGTTCGGGTGCCATTTATCACATCAATCTTGCCGGTTTCTATCTTCGAGCCTCCTTATATCATGGTCAGAAACAGGCAGGACCGACAGTTTGGGGAAAAGTCTAGATTCCATAGCTCAGAAGGAGGTCGGACACCTTATTGAGACTTATATAACGGAGTAACTGGTTAGCTTTCAGTTGAGGTTAGGGGTAGCAAGTTTATATAGTTAAATTTAGACGTGAGCAATCCGAGAAGCTAGGTGGTACAGTGGTGGGGTAGGCTATCTAAGCCTAAGCCTAGCTGAGGTCACAGGTTCAATCCTGAGTGGGGATTTTAGATTTTCTTTTTTACACTTAAACATTTATTGAAAATAAAATTTAAGTGTCGGCATAACGTTATATAATTCTCAATAAGTGTCCGACCTCCTTCTGAGCTGTAGAAGGTAGACTCTACCCAGTTCTGGGGATGTGACCAGCTTTAAATTCGCAAGTCGTACTCGTGCTCAAATCTAAAGCTCCCTATTGTCGTTTCCAACATACCCCAGAACAGACAATGATTTGTTCGTCTTCCACGAATTTGTAGAATATTTTTTCGTGGAGTTCTACACTGTAATTTTCCAAAGAGGTATTTTAACTCCAAAAGTGGAGTTAAAATTTTAGGTTTAAAATAATTCCTTTTTGGGGGTCAAATTTAACTCCGAATCCGCGGGGTTAAAATAACTCCAACCGCTAATGTAGTTGATTTAACTCTACTATTAATATACAGCAACGTAACTACTTTTGGTGTTTGGAGTTGAAATAACTACGAAAAAATAAACTCCGGATCCAGTGTAAGGAGTTAATTAGAGCTTATTTTAACGCTTTGGAAAAGCAATGCGTAGTATTATTTTGAAAATAAGTCAAGGTTTTTGTTTTCCAAAAAAATGCCAGTCAAAAATCCCCAGGACACTTCCCCCGACACTTCCCCTTTAAGAGATAAGATGTAAATTTATACCGAATTCAGTCAGTGAGAAAAAAAAAGTCTTCCCAGATGTGATCAGATCTTGTGTCCTGTGTCTGTCATGAGACTTGTGATGGTGTAACTGCAAATCGAAAAAAAAAAAAAACGAAAACGAAATCCAAAAAAATGAGTATACCCAATTGACATGTAATTAAAAGCAATTCTTTTTTCCAATAGAAGAGAACATTTTAATTTAAAACCATTTATAAAACTGAGTACAACAGTGCAACCGCAAGGATTATCAATTTCGCTCTGGGTTTTGCAAAAATAAATAGTGCCACATGGTTAAAATTATTTTAACCATGTGGCACTCATGCATCTGTCAAAAAACTGGTATTTCTTCTCCAAGAATATTGTTTCGATTAAGAGTTAAAAATACCTTTGGTATTTATGTCTCCAATTCTCGAGTTTCCGTTTCTAAGTACATTTTAAAGTGGTAGTAACTGAAAATACGCACGTGCATGTGGCAATTAAGTAAATATTGGACGATTTGTTGATAAATGTAGCCTGCATCGAGAGATTAAATTGTTGAGGTGATGAAAATATGCCAGAGTGAGATAAGCGGCTGAGCTTTGCTTCAAATGATATTCACGAATGGATAGAGTGCCGTTGGTAGAACTAATAAACGAAATATTTAGTCAATTTTGCTTGAGGGGTGGGCGCTCCCACACACAAGCTATTTGCTTCACTACGACTATTTAGTCGTTTTTACCATCGTAATTTGCTTGAGAAGAAAGTCAAAATGAATGAAACATTGTGGGATTTTAAAACTTCGAAATTTATATATTGAATTGGCTCGTAGAACAATTCTCTGTCAATATGCCGTTATCTTTCGTACATAGTTTGTTAAATATTACATATTATGTAGGCCACATTCAGAGATGCTGTATTTGCTTTGGCAGTAAAAACATTTCCCAAGCTATAGAAGCAAGAATAATTAATTATCTCTGTTTGAAAACAGCGTTTTATCATATAAGCTCCTGTCATGGATTACCGTTAGCACCCTCTTTCCAGTATGGCAGGCACACAAGGTACGGGCCAAGCGTTCCATGAACTCTAACGTTGCAGGCAATTTCTATATCGATATTTGTTCACTAATTACTTGATCCAGATTGCATGAGTAAAATCGTTATTGTTGATTAATATTTTTAAGATCCGTTTCTGTTCAAGCGGAACGCATAGAAATTCAATTCGAGTAATCACTCTGTTTCTGAAAATCATGCAATGCTGGAGGGATCCTTTTTCCGTTAGATAAACTTAATCCCCCATAATCAAGTCATTATAAAAATAGACAACTGATATGGGTTTCCCGTCACTCTGTTGTTTAATATCAGTCTGATTGCAAATTTTGCGTGGGTAAGAGATAAATATTGGAAGCGATCAATGGGCGACGAGCGTTGTGGAATTAAGTGAAATAGTACTCCAATTAGAAGGGTCTACGAAACTTGCAAAGAAGCAGAACTTTTATTTCATTTTTTTATTTTATCTTTTTATTGTATTTATGCCCGGGTATTTACGCTAGAAAACGAATAAGAAAACTAAAGGTACGATTTGCGCAGCTCTGTATGTTTTAGAAATAGAAAGGGCGTGACTTTTTAATGCCGATACAGCCGTGTCACCAATAGCCTCCTACGCAGACGTCCATAGGGCTCGTCACGTAATCTTTCCTTTGCGTGACGAGCCCTAAGAACGTCTGCGTAGGAGGCTATGTCACCAAAGGAAATATATCAATACAGACTTGTTTCCCAGAATAAGAGGCCCAAGTTCATTTTTTAAAAAAAATTCCAAGCAGTACCATAGGGAAGTACTACTCAATAGCTTTCATTTGAATGATCACAATTTAGAATTTCATCCACAGTCTCAAACCTTGTACCGACAGCATAATAAACAACAAGGCAGGGAAGTACTGCTCAATAGCTTTCATTTGAATGGTCACACTTCAGGATTTCATCCACAGACTCAAAAGTTAGAACCACCTTGTACAGCATAATAAACAGCACCACAGGAAAGTACTGCTCGTAGCTTTCATTTGAATGGTCACACTTTAGGATTTCATCCACATACTCAAAAGTTAGAACCACCTTGTACAGCATAATAAACAGCACCACAGGAAAATACTGCTCATAGCTTTCATTTGAATGGTCACACTTCAGGATTTCATCGACTGACAGATTCAAAACTTAGGACCACCCTGTCCTGCTGATAATAAACATCACCTGACAGTACCACAGGAAAGTACTGCTCAGAAGCTTCCCGCATGATATTGCTTTGTGTTTTAACTGACAGACGCAAGAGTGCAAGTCTTAAAACCACTTTCAACGGCATAATATACAGAACCACAGGAAAGTGCTATACCCAAAAGTTTTCATCTGAATGTTACAATTTTTGTACACAGATCCAAAAGTTAAAAGTACAAATGACTTATATCAATATTTCTCTGTGGTTGTGAATGTGTTGAAAACTGAAGTCAAGTAACATATATATATATATATATATATATATATATATATATATATATATATATATATATATATATATATATATGTATATATAAGAATATACGACAACAAACGTTTGTTCTTTTGTGTTGGTCAGAATCACGGCTGTAGTAATGATGTCATCACGATATTAGTCAGCATTTCCGTCTGCTTTGTTATTCCTTTGTTTTTAAAAAATGTATAACGGTATTTTAAGTGCAATGTTCTCACCTGAATTCCTCAGGTTTTTCTGAAGATGAACATCCCTTGGATGTGTCAATTTTAAATATTGCTTATTCCGAAATCGAAAGGACTGAAAAAGCGATGAAGTGATTCTATAAATACTCTTCCTCACGGGTGCATGACCTCCAAGAATTTGTGCCTATGTTTATACATGAAGATGAGGTAAATAAGGAATAAAGTATATGTAATAAACACTGAAAGGTGTAGCAACGGATGATAGTAATGTTGCTCCGCTTGGTTCCCTTAACTACGAGAAGACAAGGCCCCAAGATATAGAACAATTTATTTCTCTTGTCTAGGCACTACAGCCATTTAGTAAACGTTGACCGAACTAGCCTAATGAGACTACAAATATAGAAGATATACATAGGTGCACGGAGATATGAAATTTCTCGTCGAGTGTTCCACTCGATCAGATTTCACGAATGACATTACAGATTGATATAAATTATGAACTATACTATGTACATTACTGACCAACTCCATGAGAAAATAGTGGTCGAAATGCCTTCATGAATCAAATATTAAGATTATAAACAATTTCCACGAGCAGGAGCCACGAGTTATTACTTTCTTTTTTTCTTATTTTTATTTAACGTGCTTAATTGTCGATGTTGTTTATGTATTTTGCCTAGCGGAGCCGCTGAAAATATAAGCAGGTTCTCTCACTTTCTTGCAAACAATGGAATTCATGTTAGATAATACTGAAGTAAGAATGGTACTCTCGAAATGTTTTATCAAAGGCGATCCCAGCCCACCATGGTGTTATTTTGTTGATGTAGCCTTTGCGCGTGTTCATTGGAATACGTTTTATCAATAGTAATCATAATACAGATAAAGTTGTTTTATAGCTGGTTTCCGCCCAAATCTTTAAGTGGTTTTCAAATTTGTTATCGTTTTGAGAACAAAAGGTGGCGTCAGTACTTCTGTGCACATAGTACTTTAACATATTTTGAGATTTCAAAACTATTCTGTCTTGTTGTAAATAACCATGTGTCATATCAAATGCGGTCCATTATATTGTTTTGTTTCTTCATTTTGTTTCATTTTGTTTCTTCATTTTGTTTTTTCATTTTTCATTTTGGTACAGCTAAGGACGCCCCCTCCAGCGAAAACGGAACTTTTAAAAAACGCTCTCCAGAGTGGATAAATTTGAAAACTCCGGCTTGGCGTTTTAGTGTGGACGGAAAACATAATTTTGAAAACGGAACTTTTCCGATTAAAGCTGTAAAGGCTTAACACATATGATTTTTACGCGACAAATCGCACGCATGCGTATTCTTTCCAACTCACTTAGAATTACCTGGCAAATCTCCTTTTTCACAGAGATATTAACCCATGAATATTTAAACAATAGAAATCGGTTAATGAGCTTAAAAGTGACCTTTTCGATTTTTTAAAAATGGTCTTATTTTTGCTCATTGACAAATCTCTATTGTTTCTATATTCATAGGCGATTTTCTACGTTTCTATAAGAGCTCCAGCTTTGACATTTGCACAAAATATTCACGCATGCGTATTCTTTACAACGCTACTTAGAATTGCCAGATCACAGAGATATTAATCCATGAATATTGAAATAATAGAAATCGGTTAATGAGCTTAAAAGTGACCTCTTTGATTTTTGAAAACTGGTCTTATTTTTGCTCATTGGCAAATTTTTATTGTTTCAATATTCATAGGCGATTTTCTACGTTTCTATAAGAGCTCCAGCTTTGACACTTGACATGTTCGAAGTTGTTCTGCTTCACATGAAACACGATGGAATGTTTGACTGATTCAGGCTGCGATATACATAACAACAAGAGGCTCCAAGCATCCTATACTCATGCGCATGCGTAAGAACGTTTTATGATACATTTTAAACATGATAAGAAAATGTCCGAGAAAATGTTACTTCTTTCATTCAGTCATTATTCATTGCGTATTCCATTTATTCATCTGCGTATTTCAATTAGTCATTAGTCATTATTATTGAATGTTTTGTAAATGAAAGCTGTACCACAATGGCGCCAGTGTTTCTTCTAAGTCTTATATATACTAAACGTGAACATATACTTGAGATGTAGGGGTAGGTAGGGGGGCAGGATAGATAGGATAGGGGGGGCAGGATAGATAGGATAGGGGGGCAGGATAGATAGGATAGATAGGATAGCTAGCCTAGCTAGGACTAGCCTGCGAGCAAGCTGTGCTGGGTTAAAGGGGATTAGGGAGGGAATGAGAGGGGCCTCCCTAATCCCCTTTAACCCAGCACAGCTTGCTCGCAGGCTAGTCCTGTAGGGGGTTTTGCTTTTTTTTCTATTGATGTTAATTTTAGATTTGCACATTTTTAAACGAAATTCTGTTATTTAATTGTTTATTAGTTTTGTTGTTATTTGTAACATTTGTATTACTTGTTTGGTCATAACTGTTATGAATTATTAACGAATTGTTAATAAGAAAAGACAACAATATGCAATAAAAACTATAATAATAACCACAAACCAATGAAGAGTGCATGATCTATCATCTTATCTTTGGTCTTTAATAACAACTATAATAATTGGTTTCTGGCCCCGAAATGCTTTCCAAAGTGGATGAAGTTGAAAACCCAGGCCAGACGTTTCAATGTGGATGGAAAACGTTTGTTCCGTTTTCAAAGTAAAAGTGCCGTTTTCAAATTTTTCTGGCGTAGTGTGGACGGGGCCTAAGACGGAAGAACCAATGACCTGCATGATTTAAGGGCCACTTCATAAAAACCTGGTTACCGGCCGGGCTGGCCCGGTTCAGTGGTTCGTGGTTACCGGAATGAAATTGTGTACGTGATAGCGTGCTCGAAAATAATAGACAAGCTTAACTGCAAGGAAGTACATCACACCATCCCCTCGGTATTGCCATTACCTTACGCACGCGCACAACCATATCACCATGACCCTGGTAGTGGCAGCAATGGACAGCAGTGTTTCGTCCTGGTGAGACTCAGGCGTAAAGGGTCTCATATAAAATTATCGTCCCCGCCAATTTACTACCAATGACAGGCGCTTTGTCAGCTTTATAAACCAAGCGGGGCGAGAGAAGCATTTCGCGCGAAGCACGACACGAGCGCGAAATGCTTCGTTCGCCCCGCTTGGCTCATAAAGCGCCTGTCATGCAGGGCCACTAGCAGGGTGATATGGTTGTGCCATGCGTAAGGTACTGGCCATACCGTACCATACCATACCATACCATACCGATGAGATGGTGTATTGTGCTTTTTGCAGTTACAGTTTGTCCACGACAATAACTTTCTTGATTTTCTTTCCTGTAATTCTGAAATTTCTTATATGTTTACTCATTCAGTATCGAGAAATCATTTGTGATAATAAAAGTCTAAACAATAGGTCGAAATGATGCTAATCTTTCCCTCCTTCAATAGACAGATACGATGCACCTTTTCAGAACCTCAAATTTCATTGGATATCATTGGGTATCTCGCAGACGTATTATTTTCAAGGCTAGGGTCCATTGTTGTGTTGTTTGTTTTATTGTTTTCCTAGCCAATCCTGTGAGGCGTTTCGAGACGCGTACAGGGGCAGTACACAGCTCTTACAAGGTCTTCTTTGATTTGCTGAGAAAACAATAGAACAAACAACACACATTGGACCCTAGTCCTGAAAACCAGGTCCAATGAAATTAGAGGTTCTAGAGATGCGTTGGACGTACCTTCCGCCTCTCAAAACAAACGAATACGCATTTGAAAAATTTTCATCCCTGTAGCCGAGCTGGCCTGTTCATATGGGAAAATTCCCAGCCCGGTAACCGAGATCCCTGTTAGACAAACCCAGATCTCGGTAACCGGGTCAGCCCGCCGGGCCGAACGTATCACAAATTTCACAAAGGAAATGGGAGTGAGACGTGATCTCGTTAACAGGGCCAACGCGGTCAACCGGACTCATAGAAGACTGGCTTAAGAACATTGCACACTTTAGAATTGAATATTTCCGATCACGCACTTAATATTAGAGCGTTTTTCCAGGTTATTTTGTAGAGCTAGAAAAAAAAATTGACGTCATTTATTTGGGTTTTCCATAATGATCACGAATGGCCCACAATGATCGATCTGTAACCTTCAAAGTTCGTGAGATTTCGTCCTGGCTCGGATCGAGTATTGCTACTCTCGTTAATGTGATTTTTTGTATTTGGGTGGAGAGAGGTACTGCGGAGAGCAACGCATCTTTCTTAAACTCCCCCCCCCCCCCCCCCACGCATTTTTCCCTCAGTGTCTCTTTCTACCCAAATGCTTAACATTCCTTAGTAAAAATGTTTGCACTTCTGAAGAGCATCTTTTTTTACTGAGCCGATACTGCAATCGATCGTTATTATGAATACATTTCATGGATTTTACTTCTCAGAAATTTTAATCATGAAGTGTTAATAAGGCTAAAGTGTAAAACTTAAGCCAAATTCTTTAATAGTTCCTAAGAGGGATACAGGTGGCTGACATATCATTAATTGCAGACTTAACATGCATGACGTCAATTTTCTCATTGACGAATATTTAACAAATTTACACCGGTTTTCCGTGGTGTGGACTCTTATTTACCACGATTTACGTCATCACATGGTCAAAATGTTGTGGACTCACGAGACGCAGCCGAGTGAGTCAGCAACAAATTTTGACCATGTGATGACGTAAATCGTGGTAAATAAGAGTCCACACCACGGAAAACCGGTGTAAATTTGTTTTTTACAACAGTATTTAGAAAAAAATACGAAGAAAAATCGAAGTCTTGTTACAAGACGTGACAGCAAAGAAAGAGCAAGCGTTGTCTATAACTTTCTCGCAATCTGATTGGTTTTTTTCAAGCGCGCGTGATGTTAGCGTCAGCACCGTTGTCTGGACTCTCATTTACCACTCACGTCGACCAATCAGATTGCGAGTTTAGCAGTAATTGTGGTAAAATATTTAATTGCACATTCCTGAGTAAAAATGTTTGCACTTCTGAAAAGCATGTTTTTTTTTTTCTGAGATAATGCAATCTATCGTTATTACGAATACATATCGTGGATTTTACATCTCAGAAATTTTCATTATGAAGTGTGATGAAGGATAAAGTATAAAACTTAGTCAAATTCCTGTGATTCTTTAGTAATCAGTACTGTAGATAATCCTTAAGTGTGACGGTTCAGATGAAAGTTATTGAGCAGTACTTTCCCGTGGTGCTCGCCATTATGATATACAAGGTAGTTCTAACTTTTGAGTTTGTGGAAGAAATCTTCCATTGCTTTCTAATGGTATTTTTTGTGCACTTACAGTATTACGACATGAAATTTGGGATTATGGTCAATTTCGGGAATGAACGCCGATTTCAAATAACAGCAAATCCACTTCAATAAAGAGATTTTTAGTTAGGCTGTTTTCATAAAAGGCCATTCAGATGGACGCATAAAGAAAATTATGCCAATTTATCGTGGTTTTGTTTATAATAACCCGCCAAATTATTGGGGTCTGCTGGAGGCAAGGAAAGTATGTGTTAAATAAACGACATAAAACTGAGGCGATCAGCCAATTATCCCGGCGCTTAAGTTAGATCAACAAAAACGACGTGATAAATCTTTATCTCATACCACATGATCGACAAGCTTTATTGCATGGGAAAAGCAAGGCTAAAATTGTAACTCGTGATATCTTTCTAGTTACTCCAGTGTCGCACTTTGAAAATTGATGAACTTTTGGTCTTGTCAGGTAGCGAACCAAATCGTTAGGGTCCCATTTACAAACATTGAAAAATAAAATAAAGGGGCAATTGATTACTTAAATCTTAAGTAAACCCGCCATCGATCCAACAACTATTAGTTGAAAGTTGCTCCACATTTAATTGTCTACTTTTAAGTCTAAGCCAGTCTTGATTATTTAGCCAATTAACTTTTAAAGATCCTTAGATTTAGTTTCATATTTTTAATTTAGATTATTGTTTTGTACAGTTGGTATGCTGGGTACATTTCTCGCGCTCTCGTGTCTGTCGGTGTTGTGTCGGTGGGGAGAGAAAAACGAAAATTTAGTCTCATCATCTGAGTTGATAAGGCAAATTGACCACTGTAAAAATCTTTAAAAAGCTGACGTTTGAAGCGCTTGCCTTCGCTGGAGCCAATACAAGCGAATCTGGCGAAGTGCTAGCTCTCGAAACCTCAGTGACCAATTTACCTTATAAACTCTGTTGATGAACCAAGTTTCCATGTATAAACAAAAGAACCGTTTTAGGTTATTTATAGCTTCCATTTAACTATGGTATTCATGCTTAACAAATTGGTTGTTATGCACGACCCCAGCAGTCAGGCTAATTTTTAACTCAACGTAATAAAGTCCGTCTGCAGCATAGCAACTTAGTTTGCGGGATCTTTTAGCCGAATAGAAACGTTCCATGGAATTCCATTCGAGAACATAGTAAAAATGTCTTCGTAAAGACATCGTAATATCTTCGTAAAAACATCTGTATGAGTAAATATTTATCGCTTAACTTGTTAATTAACAAAGTATGGTCGGCAACTAAAAGAATGTTGTGGTGGCTCCGTGTAAGATATGCGAGTTGACAAGGCCGTACCAAAAAAGGCATTGTCATCTATTGTGATCAATATTTCCGAATCATTACAAAGAAACATTTCAAACAATCTTTTCGCCTACGTACACAGCTAACGTCATAACGTCATGCGCATGTTGGCCATTCGCTGATCAGATACCTCGAGACCTGAAGTCCAAAGTTCATAATTGTCGATTCTTCATTTTTCCTTAGTTCGTCGGAGGGAAGGAGACTTAAGCGGGCAGGCTTTAATTTTGTGTAAAAACAATATTTACAATTTAGCAAATAATCTGGATAATTCTGTCTTTTTACTCTTCGGGTTAAGTTAAATAATGAGCCACTTCTTAGCCAAACCCCCTCTGGGCCAAACCTTTTATAGGACGCTTTTCTGAGTGCAAGCTGTTCTCAAACAAAGCTCACGAAAGTTAGCCAATCAGCGTACGCCTTATATATCATGGCCGAATACACATGTACAAAACATATAAACGTCAAGATATATATGAATGCAGTAAAGCTGACTCGGACTATAAATGTAAACGAGTGGCGTGGGCTTGGGGTTAAAACTGTTTTACACCTATAGAAAAATGTTTTCCCAAAAAATACGTTTTATTTTGTGTCTGAAGCTGTCATTTTGCGTGCTTGTTCTTTCGCACGAAAGCCGAAATCACGAGCACTACTCGTTCAACGAACTTCAGGACGCCTTAAATGGCGATTCCCTCACGTCGCAAGATCAACAGAGGCTTTTCAACAAGCTGCATTTCTTGAACTGCTCTGATAACAAACCAAGTCCTGATTACAGAAGGGTAAGACGAATGTTATTATGATAAAATCACAAGAAAGAAAATTCCATGCGACCCTTGGCTTGTAACAGTTTAAATTTATAATTAAGCATTTTGAATTTATGCAACTTAAGACGCATTCGAATATTTGTATCGTGCTTCATCCAGAAAAAAAATATATAGTATCCCTACAGACGGACATGAAACAACAAGATGAGAAACTGATTGTTGATGGTGAGAAATCGAGATTTCCGCGGTTTAGCAAGAGAATACGCAGCACACTGACATTTAATAATTGCAACCACGCGGTCGTCTTTTGTAATATTTTTATCGCTTTGTTCTTACAGTGTTTTACACCGACAGAATTACACAATTTCGATGGATCTTCGCCGTCGAAAGTGCTAAATTCATCCCAGTTTGAAGAGATCAGTCCATTGATCGTGTTCTGCTTGTTGCCTGCGCGTGAAAAGAATTCTGGTCAACAACATTGCAACAATTATCCCAGGAACCACAGCGAACTTTTCGACTCCTTCACGAGGAATTTCAGTCATGGCGAACGAGGGATCACACACGAAGCTTTGGACGAGATTCTCGAAGAGATTAACAAAACGATCGGGGAATTTTTAACTGAAAAGAAGGTACGTGAACTGGTTAAGTAACTACATTTCCTCAAAGTTGTGTTATGCAAGTTTTTTTTTTTCAGGTCATTACAGGCTTTTTATACACGCATGGGAAATTTTCGGTGATGATATGTTTTGAAATATTAGTCACAACGATTCAGCATTATTAAAAATACTGTATTAGTCTTTTTTGAACTTGATAGCTGTATTTTTATAAGCTTATCAATACCAGTTATGAACAGTGGGTATCATGACGGTTAATTAATCTTTGTAGTCAGTGACATAACCGCAAAACAATTTCTGTTTAACCCCAACATTAGCTATGCATTCCGTTCTTTAAAACCGAAACAAAAACCAACACAATACGACGCTTAAAGAAAAACAATAGCACATACATACAGTGTACATAATTAATGTATGGGATTATACAAAAATCTTAGCCAAATGCTGTTGACTTTTATTCAACATTGATATTTTATTTACCAGTAATAGAGATCTATTCTAGACAGCTGAGTTCAAATGAAATGCCAAATAAAACAACAACAACACACAGTTTGTATGTGTGCAGTATAATTTCTGCATGCAGAGCTGTTTGCTCCCATTCAGCAATGATTCAATGATGATTCAGATATACTTAAGGGTGGTCATCAGTCATTAGATATATTGGTCCCCAATATTAATTTTTTCCTTATACTTGTCTTGCCTTCATGATGTGTATATTTCCTGTTTCAAATGATTCAGGCCCCGTTTACACAGGTCTGGACAAATTTTTGCACGGACAAATTTTGTTCCTAGACCACGTGTTTACATGGATCCGTGCAAACTCTGTTACAGATTGCAGTGGTGTTTACACGGAAACCTGCACACTTAGCTGTTTAAAAATTCGTCCAGTTCCGCCGGTCCCGTGTAAACGCAAGGTGGAACCGTGCAAGTTTTTGTCCGTGCAAAACTTTGTCCAGATCCGTGTAAATGGGGCCTCAGTCTTCTCAAAATGTACCAGCAGCCAGTGATTTTGCCGCCTATAGGTGTTTATTTGCCGCTCTTCCCCCAGGGTCCCGCACTTGGTCCTTTCTGCCTTCAGCTCTTATTATGTTGCCTACATGTACTAATGTAAATATTTTGAGAGAGCTGCTGATTGTTAATCCTATAGGAATCATTGAATCACATCATTCCATATATATAATAAGGCTAGATGGGAGGAAAATTGTATCAGTCTCAACATTTTCACTCTGGATCCCCCCTCCCCCTAAATGCAGGAGGGGGGATGTCATTGATAACTTGTAACAGGGCCTTTTGGGGAGTCCAGCTCCACGGCTGAGCAAGAGGTGCCCTGCTACTAACTGTGATCTTTTACATCAAGTGGATCAGAACTTCATTCAGGAATATATTGTTTTATTGCTGATGTTGATTCATTCGGTTACAAGCAGAACTCAAATCTCTTACTGAAATGCTATATGATATGAGTGGTAGCCAATAGTATTTGGACAACTCAATTTTCCTTGCATTAGCATACTAAATAGAAGAATTTCTAAGGATATTACCAGTTTTGTGCACACTTTCACAACCTAAAGCTCATTTCATATTCCAAAGGTTGTTCCAACATGTGTAAGACTTGTTTTACAATCACAATGGTTTAGATATTTTCCAAGAGGTTAAAAAATCAACCTTTTACTGAAAGATATTCTGTAACAAACTGTAAGGAATACAAAAACACAAACACAACCTTATACAACAAGAGAGATTATTTCAAAACTGGGTGAGAGAAAATTGTTGAAATCAAAGCGTCAAAATTATATAAAACGTTTTGGGCTTTGCCCATCTCCAGTGGATGTGTTTTTATTAATAAATATGGCAGGGCATCAAAGTTTGGAAAATTTTGTTTCCAATTTCTAATATTTCAAACTTACATAGGTGAAGAAATATGTCACAGAACTGTGCAATTTTAAGGGGGCATTGAGCAACCAGATGTATTATTTAGTTGAGACATGTTGTGTAAAAATAATAAACTAGGCAAACTTTTATTGTTTAATCCAGCAAGTTGTATGCTACATCTGTTCATCTGGAAACACAAAGACTGACAATTTGTTTACTCATCGGTCTTTCTAGACTTTGTACAACATTTTACCATGTTTTCATCAAGAAGTTTTTTACATGTTAAATAACCTACATGTACCAAAAACCAGTACTGAAAAAAATAACAGGCGATCCTCTGACCAAATTCCTAAAATAATATCCAGCTAATATTACATTCTAATTGGACAAAGATGACTTTGCTGTTGTCTTTTAAAGTCTTGTTAAGCCATCACATTTTCTTCTGAAAATATTTAAAATAACTTAGACTTAATACTATTAAAATGTCTTTTATTTCAGTGTAGATTAGGTTCTCTTGATTTGAGTAAATGCAGTGAAGGCTAGGGATCTATATTCGCAGTCGTCAGGTCATCCAAGATTGACAACTGTAAAATGCTTTGGATGAGTACAATAACTTAAAAAGTTGTCCCTTGGGCGAGTAAATTTGTTTATTTACAAATTAAAGCAACAACTCTACCAAATTTGTATTATTTGCAGTGTTCTGGTAACTATTCACCAAAACAAAGAAACATTTGGTTTGTAATTCATCATTTGTGATACTTCTGTGCCATTTCGATTCTATAATGCAATAAATCCATCAATTAAATGTTTAATAAGCTCAATTTTCTCAGTTGTTTGTAAATTCCTCTGTTGTACTGCAGCAGCATTTAAATGAAAACACTTGGTAACCGGTCATTAAAACAACCAGAAAACTACACATGGGAGGAACAAAAGCCCTCCTACACATCTCCCATCTCACTTCTGTTTGATTTTAACTTCTGTCTTTATTAGGAAGTACCAAATTTAAACAAGAGCATTCATCACAAAAAAATATACTCATAGATGATTGAAATTTGCTTAAAATTATAACGAAAAAAGGTTAATGAAAAAAAAAAATAATGAAGCATTGGCAAACAACCCACACTTTATGATAATTTTTGAGTGATATGTGTATGTTGTATCATTCTGTAGTTCACAAAATAAACAAATCGATTCATTGTCACCTCTCTTTTATGTAATTTTGCAATATAGTGTATATAAAGTGAAATGTTTACTGGCATGTTATTGTATGTTATCTAATGTACTTGCATGGCTGATGGGTTTTGAACAAGCTAATATAGATCCCTGAAAGGCTGATGTGAAATTGCCCAATGTCGCATTAACAAACCTCTTTTAGCATATTGCTGTGCCCTAAGGGAACCCAAAGGGAGTTCCAACTATAAAATTTTGGGTGCCCAGCAGTTTTAAAAACCTGTGTGCAAAAACTTGGTTTATCTTGTCGCCCAACGACAAAGTTAGTTGCTAACATGGCAACTGGGTACCGCTAGAGCACAGCCTGCTGATGGATTTTGTCTAATTGGTAGAAGCATGTCTGACAATTTTGTAACATGACCAGTGTTGAAAAATAAAAGGCATGGAAAGATGTGTTCTGTTTATTAGCAGAAATTATTTACAGTGATGTTCTGAAAAGTATTTATGCTGAGTAATGGTATTTAACAGGCCATCAGTCAGCTAATTGGCAAACTGTATTGTTTTGCAGGCAACTACTAAAAGACAGAAAAAAAATTAATTGTGAATTCATTGCAGCTACATGTAGCTACCTAGGAAGCAGAGCTTTCAAAGACTTCAAAATAGTATCAATTAGTTTAGCCAGAGACTAAAAAAGATTCATTTTTGGCTAGTAGGTTTGTATTTGCAGCAGCCAGTTTGGCCAGAGATCAAACAGAATGGCAAATTAGGAGACCAAAAAGCTGAGTTAGATCCATGGAGTGATCACTTATCTTTAAATTATGACAATAGTGTGTAATTTGTTTTGCATGCAGCAATCCTTTGACTTTGCTTTTATGCAATGCATGCACTTATTAATTTCGATGTTAAAATTGTTGCGACATTGATCAATGGAAAAGTGCTCATTGTTTGTAGGCATTTTAGATATTTTTGGTAACATACCCTCATCATTAGAAAATGAAAAGTTATCTTGACAGTTAAAGTGTTATCCATCAACCTTTTTTTCATTTTCAAACAATATTGACAAACTAGTGGAAAAGTATTTTTAATTAGCTTCTAGAATGTTGCTAGCCTGTTGCTACAGCCTGTTGCTACAGCCCAGCTGCTACTGGACCAGAAAGTTCAAAAGGTTGTCTCATCATCCCAGACAAGCAATGTGACTTACAAAAGAGAAGGCGCCATTAACTGTGGTCTGGATAATTTGCGTGCCATATTTTGATCAACAGCTCTTTAGCTCAGACACTCTGTGGGCTGTCTAAGGGCCGATAATGATAATCAGACATCCATATTTTAAATTGCATTTTTCAAATTTCTGAAACTAATAAATTTTTATTAATAACAATGGAGATTTGTATATTTGGTTCTTCAGTACCTAATGTTAATTTGACAAAATTAGGTTTCAGCTGTTGGCAAAAAAAGAAAACATGTATTTTCATGTACCATTATAGTGTAAATCAGACAACCACGAACACTAATCCTAGTAAGAGTTATTTTCAGAAAATTGCTCATTGTTCATGTGCATTTTAGCTGTCATCTGAAAATGAATTGAGTGAGTTATCCTGATGGATATTGAAAGTTAAGAAAAGTGCTACACACTCATTGCAACCTTGTTTTTTTTTTTTGTTGTTTCATTTTCAATTAATATTGACAGACTAGTGGAAATGTATTTTTAATTAGGTTTTAGAATGTGACATGTTGCTAGCCTACTGCTAGACAATTTTTTTGGAGGGGTGACGGGTTGGGGGGGGGGGGATTCTTTTCCCATCGCAGACTTGAAACTTGACTCGATGTGATATTCAACTGCATTTTGCGATTGGGTAACGCAAATCCTTTAATACTTTTTTATGGAACTTTTTTTTCTATTCACAGAATAGATACCTAAGACCCTCTGGTCATACTCATAACGCCTCAAATTTGGTGAAGAATCTTTCATTTTAAAAGAGCAGAGGTTTCATTAGAAGCCGGGATTCACAAAATAGATACCTGAACCCCGCTGGTCATTCTCATAACGCCTCAAATTTGGTGAAGAATCTTTCACTTTAATAGAGCAGAGGTTTCATTAGAAGCCGGCAAACGGCGAATTGCGCCGGCTATTTCCTAAATCATTGCCGCCTACTTTTTGATTAATTTCACTGAAGTTGATGCCCAGAATGCTGGAAATGCCATTTCTGAGGTCCTAGATTTCAAACTTTTCTGGTGGGGGGGGGGGGGGGCATGCCCACACCCCCTAGGGGAAAGGGGCCCTTTTGTTGCCACTGCCGTCTATTTTACAAATATTGCCACTTACTCACAATTTTATTGAAACCTCTGATAGAGCGTTTCATATTCATGAGTTGGCTTATAGAAGTCTGATTAAAACCACAAAATACATACTGTACATGTTCTCTCTTTTATCACCAGTGTTTTTCTGCTGAAAGCATTTTTGAGGAGATAAAAGAAGGGGAGGAAGAAGGACATGACCATGAAGAAGAAGGAGAGAACCATGCAGGAGAGGAAAAAGTTCTTGATCAACACGACTTTGAGAAAGCTTGTGCAAGCATTATCCTACATCTGGTACGGGGATACTGCATTGAGGAAGGACATGGACACAATGAGACAAAATCAAATCTGCCTTCAAAAGAATTCTTCATTAATAATCTCTTCAACGGAAAAAAGCACCTATCTGAAGAAGACTTAGAAGAGATTGTCGAAACTCTTGGTATTGGTGGCAAATCATCTGAGTCAACTTCACAGAGTGCAGGACATGATGATCATAATCATAGACGCCGAAGGTCAGCTGGGTCTGTCTTGCTGCCACTGAAGGATTCAGCAGCGTCTCATGTTGTTCATCGCCGTGCAGTTGGCTCTCATGCTCACACCAATGGTGGCAATGTAAGTTGTTTTCAAAGAATAATGCATTGGTCATATAAAAAAACTGTGTTAAAGTTATGTACATTGTATATATTTTATTATTACTTTTTGCTTTCTATTCTTTGTGGTTGATAGTAGTGAATGCCTTGTTAATTCTTGACATGTTGCAAAGCTGTTACCTAAGAAAATATCTGAGTGAACCCAAAACGACCTTGAGAGCATGAGAGAATAAGAGCCCTGGCTGTGAAAAGTTAGGTGCCCTGGCCAAAACCTTGGTGCACAGATCAGCTTATTAGGGACCCTGTGCTACTGGGCTCCCTGTTAGGCAAGAGGCTGCCTTGTGTTGTGTTATTAGCCTTTAACTCAAGAGTGTCCAAAATCAAATTTCATTTTGTAGAATATGCAAAAACAAATGGTACAATGTACCACATTGAGAAATACTGCTGAAGAACTTTCATTTGAATGGCGACACCAAGATTTCGTCCACAGACTCAAAAGTTACAAAATAATATTAATGTAGAATCACCTTGTACAGCATAATAAACATCACCACAGGAAGTTGCTCAATAGCTTTCCCTTGAATGGTCACACTTTAGGATTTCATCCACAGACTCAAAAAATAAAACCACCTTGTACAGCATAATAAACAGCACCACAGGAAAGTACTGCTCAATAGCTTTCCTTTGAATGGTCACACTTTAGGATTTCATCCACAGACTCAAAAAATAGAACCACCTTGTACAACATAATAAACAGTACCACAGTAAAGTACTGCTCAATAGCTTTCCTTTGAATGGTCGCACCATAGGATTTCGTCCACAGACTCAAAAGTTAGAATCACCTTGTACAGCATAATAAACAGCACCACAGGAAAGTACTGCTCAATAGCTTTCCTTTGAATGGTCACACTTTAGGATTTCATCCACAGACTCAAAAAATAGAACCACCTTGTACAACATAATAAACAGTACCACAGTAAAGTACTGCTCAATAGCTTTCCTTTGAATGGTCGCACCATAGGATTTCGTCCACAGACTCAAAAGTTAGAATCACCTTGTACAGCATAATAAACAGTACCACAGTAAAGTACTGCTCAATAGCTTTCCTTTGAATGGTCGCACCATAGGATTTCGTCCACAGACTCAAAAGTTAGAACCACCTTGTACAGCGTACAAAACAGTACCACAGGAAAGTACTGCTCAGTAGCTTTCAATTGAATGCTAACATATCAGGATTTAATCCACAGAGCCAAATGTTAGAACCATCTTGTACAGCATAAAAAACAGTACCATAGGAAAGCACTGCTCAGTAGCTTTCATTTGAATGGTCACACTTTAGGATTTCGTCCACAGACTCAAAAGTTAGAACCACCTTGTTCAGCATAACAAACAGTGCCACAGGAAAGTACTGCTCAGTAAATGTACGTGTAGCTTTCATTTGAATGGTCACACCATAGGCTTTCCCCCACAGACACAAATGTTAGAACCCCATCACAAGAGTCAAGGATGATTCATAATCTGTCTGTTGCAGAACTGTGAAAAAAAATCTGTATGGCTCTTCTCAAACCAGTTTTTTCAATAAACAATGTTTGTTTGCAGTGTTATTCACTGGATGACATGTTGACAGTTTTTGATATTGATCACTCCACTGGAGCAGATGATTATGACTTTAAACAGCTTTGTCCTGCCTTTATTCAACAAGCCAAGAGCGGAGCCTGCAAACAACAATCAAACCAAACAAAAAAAACTAGCGAAGAAAAGAACATGGGAAAAAGTAAGTGCACAAACCACTTCACCACAAAAAAATCCAATTTTTATTTTTTAAATATTAAAAAACAAATGGTACTATGCAAAAGTACTGCCAAAGAGGTTTCATTTCAATGGTTACACCAGACTCAAAAGTTAGAACTGCACTACATGTCTCCAGAATTGACATGTGAAATCACTTGATCACGTAAAATATAACTTTGAAAAATACTGACAATAATCTTTACTTAAATAACCATTTTGGTTAATTTTTCTATCACCAGTTTGGGGTTATGGCTTTGCTGCCGTGACGATCATAAGCATCACATCCTTGATAGGCGTGGCTACTATTCCATTTGTGGGAAAGAAAATGTACAAGAAGATCTTGGCAATGTTGGTGGCACTTGCTGTCGGAACGCTTGCTGGAGATAGCTTACTTCATCTAATTCCTCATGTAAGGACAAGAGTACTTTTTGCCTGATGTACTTAGTGCTAAGACATTTCTGTCTAAAACAAATGTAAAAAAATTACTTTGGTCCAACACGATGGAATTTGATGTCTTTTGTAGTGTGGGTCATAAGTTTGGAGTTGTGGGAAGTTTTAAAATAAACTGCAATGCAATTCTTCAACAACACTGAATAATGTTAAAATATGAGGTGTAATCAATGCCTGACAGCTGCTAAAACAACATGGCCACCCCCTTTTTAACCTGTGAATATGCGCAAGTGTAATAAACAGGTTATCGGTAATGGTGGCTAATTCACTCACTCGCTCACTCACTCACTCACTCACTCACTCACTCACTCCTTCCATCAGCGGTAAACTTAGTGACGTAATGCTTTGTTATGAATGCGTTTTGTAACAAGAACAACGTGAATCCAGCGATAACAATAACTAATTTGTTGCAAACAAATATAAACAACAATAAGCTTAAAGATGTTTCGCATTTGCAACAATAAAATCGGTCTAAAAGGATTTTCTAATCGAAACACACATTTTAATGCTTATCTACCTTGAAATAGTAAAATTTAGTCTTTATTGAGCATGTGTTCCTTGACAGTCTAGTTGTCTAGTGCCAGGATTTGCACTCGGGAAGCCCGAGTTCAATCCACGCTCAGCACCCTTTTTTTTTCTTTCAGACTGGACATTATCAAATGATTTTCTTTTTTCTTTTGCATTCGTCAAAAATCCTTACCCAGGGTTACCCCAGGGTTCTCACTAAGTTTTAGAGTGGACAGTTGAGATATAATAGTAAAGTGGCTTCACTAAAGGTTTGTTAACACATATTAAGCCTTTTCACTCCTTTATGCTGAAAAGTAGGCGGCTCTTAATGAGAACCCTGCTTACTGCAATATTACATTGCGCGTTAGCATTTCTTATTCACGGGTTGGCTCTTAGGAGCCTTTGATTTTACTTATGATTCATTGGGCAAGTTATAGCAGTGCAACAACATATCACTTGATCGCTTGATCAGTCGATTGGCTGTTAACATTGAGTTGCGCTATGTAATAATCACCTGCCTAACCCATGGGGACAGTGCTGGAGGGAGGGGAGGGTGGGGAGTTAGCACAAGGGGTGGTGGGTCGGTGGAGCAAAACACCTAGGAGAGGGGAGGGTCAGTAAACATTGAGCCTGTGATATGTAATGGTCACTTGCCTTACCCATGGGGGTGGCATTGGAAGGAGGGGAGGGTAGGGAGTAGAAGGTGGGGAGTTGGACTCAGAGGGTGGGGGGGATCAGTGAAGCAAACATCTAGGAGAGGGTAGGGGGGGCAAATGTTTCATATTCAAAATTGAAATTCATATGTGATGAATATTCAGCCTTTAGGCTGCAGATGTATTTATCAAAATAAACTATTCAATATTCATCTATTTGGCAACATATGAACTGGAATCAGTGGAATAATGTTAATAATAATTAACAGATTGTATTTGCTTCATTTGTGATCAGGCATTTGGTCTCCATCAACATGAAGAGTCCTCTGATGGTGCCAGCCATAATGATCATTCAGAAGAGAAGGCATTCATTTGGAAGGCTCTGGTTGTCCTGGTTTCTATCTATGCATTTTTCCTGTTTGAAACTTTGATGCATCTGTGTTTGAAGAACAAAGTGGGTGAACATGGCGGCCATAGTCACATCGATGTTGAGGTCAGTGTTAAGTCGATGTTGTCATTAAAAATGTGATGATAAAGTTCTAAATAAAAAAGTGATATGTTGAAAACACATTTTTGCAGTATAATTCAGACTTCAATATTGAAATCTATGGCATAATGTTGTTGCTCCATTAATAACTGGATCTGTTTTTAATAGCACTTTTTCAGGTATAAATCATTATTTTTTGACAATTATAAATGGTGCCCCAGTTTTGTTGCCTAAGGACCTTACCCAAAGCCCTTTTAACTCTTTAATTCCCAAGAGTGCCTAAAATCAAAATTCAAGAAAAATCTTAACTTCTGTTTTCTAAAATATTGAAAATCAAATGGTGCCATGCAAAAGTACTGCTGAAGAGGTTTCTTTTGAATGGACACATCATAGGATTTTGTTAACAGACACAAAAGTTAGAACAAATGGTACCATGCAAAAGTACTGCTGAAGAGGTTTCATTTGAATGGTCACACCATAGGATTTCGTCCACAGACTCAAAAGTTAGAACTACACTACAAGTCTCAATAATGGACTCATGGAGTGAAAGAGTTAGTGTGAGTTGAAGACAAACATTTTTTTCTTTTGTACAGCTTCCTGGACCTTCAAGTCGGCATATGAGCTTCAAAAAGAAGAGGACATGTTCCAAGTTAGAACATCATGAAGGAGCTCCTCCACTTGGTAAAAGCAGTGAAAAGCTTGCCTTGGAAAATGGTGACATTGTTTTGACAAATGTGGTGAGTACATTGTAAGAACAAAACATGTATTGATTAAAAAAATAAACTTAAAGTTGTTTCCTGTGGCTTTAAAAACCTCCAACACAGATGTCCGTAAAGCTTGTTACACAATTCTCCCTCACAGATGTCTTCTTAAAAAAACCATCATAACGCTACATGTATGTATTTTGACATGCTGTGCACTGTCCCCAAAGGCCTAATCATCACTGTCATGTCATTTAAACCATCTCCTGCCATAAGCTAAGCCATATACATTTGTTTTAAATTTAACAAGAGGCTCCAAGCAGCCTATACTCATGCACATGCGTAAGAAATTTTTACGATATATTTTAAACATGATAAGAAGATGTCCGATATAGAGGAGTTACTCCTTTCATTCAGTCATCGTTCCTGCAAACCACGTTGCTTACTATTGAATGTTTTGTAAATGAAGACTGTACCACAACGAAGCCAGTGATTTGTCTAACTCTTATATATATCTAACGTGAACATTAGATATGTAAGTAGGGTTGTAGGAGACGCTGTCGTGACACTTCAGTAACGCCGTTTTACCGGAAGTGAGAGTAGCCGGAAGTCACTAAACAGGAAGTGTAAATGGCAAAGCTATTAACCGGAAGTGCACAATTTAAAATATGCCTGCATAAATTTGCATGCAAAATCGTGACACAAAAAATAATAATAAAAAAAAAGAAAAATGGAGGGCATTTTATAACTCATGCCGCTACGCGCATGAGTAACAACGCCCTCTTGATTTAAAGACTCTCTTCCTGAGGTGAATGGTTCATTTGAAAGCTTATACATTTTAAAGTTGTTTCCTTCTGTATTTTGTTAAAATCCAAGCAGTAATAATTCGTGTAATAATGGGCTGGAGCTTTAGTTTCATAACAAAGTTATTTATTGTAAGAATTTTTTCAATAAATATTTTAATATAATTTTATACCTTTTGTTTAAAGATCAATGCTTCACATTAAAATGGACTTGACAATTTAAAATTTGTAATAATGCGACAGTTTTGTTTAATTAACAACAACTTTGATCTTCTGCCACTAAAGGACAGTCCCTCGAGAAATTGTAACTCCAGCACTAGTCCGACCTGTACATTTCATTGTGTTTATGAACATGTTTCCAGTACGGATACTGATGATGGTGAATTTGAGGTAATGTAAAATATTAAGACAGGTAATAAATTATTTTAAAGATATAAAATTTATATAAAGTTATAGCTTCCATCATTAATTACACAAAGCAATCTCAAAGTATTGATGGTAATTTAAAGATTGAATTGTTATTAGTAGTTTAAAAAAAAGAACATTTAAGAAGAATTTTTGGATTTTAAAGATGGATTATTAACTTTACACATGATATGGTTTGAAATAACTTCAAAATTAAAAAAAAAATTAAAATTAATAAATCAACTCTTAAAAACTGGAATAAAATTATTATAAGTATTTTTACTCCATCAAATATATATATACTTCACCTCATTTAAATGCTAAACAAAATGCATACGGCCCTCATACGGGTATTTTGTAAATAGTTTTGAAAAAAACACGCGTGGGGGGACGTATGGGTCATATGATAATTCGGTTGTTAAAGAGGCATTATTTTGTTGATGGCCTTCAAATAGATATTAAGTTCATACACCTTAGTCAATGTTTTGGGAGATCATACGTGCAGGTATTTTACGAGTGAGTACCAGCACCTATTTCTTCAGCTAGAGTATTGGCACTTTCTCAGTCTACATATGGTATAGATTTTACAGTTAAATATGCTGCTATTGTACTTGTTTTCTTACCTTTATGCGGTCAATTGATGCACAGCAGAAGTGGAATAACGGTACTGTGCTGGATAGGGCATGGAGATCTGTGTGTCTTCCTGACACTATAGACCTCTAGTGTGTATGTTTTGTTTTCCCAATGTAGATCATGCGATGAAACTAGGAAACTGTTGCTTTTAAATTTTGTTTTCTTCACGTGCATATGTATGCATAATTTATGAAAAGACCAAGGACGAATTCCCTTGAGAACATCACATGACCTACATTGGGAAGACAAAACATACAAGCTTATAGCCTGGTTTTCACTAGCGACGCAAGCACAAGCGCAAGCATAGGCGCAAGCATAGGAATTCTGTACAAGTGAAAACGAACGCAAGCACAAGCACAATTAAGAACGAAGATTTGATTACTGTTAAACTATCAGGTCTTTGTGCATTTGACTGACGGAAAGCATGAATCTATTTGTTTTACTCATTGACTGACAGCTCAAATAATGTTTATTGTTATTTTCGCATGAAAACGAAACGAACAATTTTCACGCAACCACGTTTGTAACCAGCAAGATTTGTAGAATCAAGGCAAGCAAAATAAGTGAATAACTCACAAATGACTTTCGAAGATGATTTTCTTAACTAACCTTTATTTTGTTCAAAAAATCCCTTCAAAATCATATCAGAATCACTGCTTTTTTCTTGTGCTTGTGTTATGTTCCGTTTTCACATGCAACGCAAGCATAAGCGCAAGCACAAGGATCAAAATATTTTGATCCTTGTGCTTGTGCTTGCGCTTGTGCTTATGCTTGCGTCAAGCTCGTTTTCACGGCGAAATAAGGGCTCTTGTGCTTGCGCTTATGCTTGCGCTTGTGCTTGCGTCGCTAGTGAAAACCAGGCTTAAGAGGTCTTTTGGTCAGCCCTAGAGAGGGTTGCGAGAGACACTACAAGTCAAGACACTCCAACTTGTGGTTTAAACACTTGGCTAACAAGTGTGTCATAATAACTACATGTATCTTGTACTTTCTAAGTACTAAAACTTAAAGCCTAATGCTCTGCCTGGAACAGCGAACTTACTCTTATCTTCAACACCCAGTCATACTAAACGTGTGGAAACGATGTTGTTTGAAATTCCTATGGAAATGGGCCAGTTTTTTTGGGTGGGAGGGGTGGGTGGATAAATGAATCCACAGTAATTTGCACAAGCCGTTGTAGTTTCCCTGCCTTCTTTTGTGATGGTGAACCTTATAAAATAAAGAAGTCTAACGTCTAATTGCAGAATGCTAAAGGCAACTTTGAAGATCGCGCTGATGGGGTTCCTCATCATTATCACCACCAAGATACAACAGTTAAACCAGCGAAAAGCCTTAAAGCAAGCTTGTCACGCCGTTCAGTATTCAGCAATGACGAAGAAAAAGGGAAGTTTTCCCTGAAAAAGATTTCCACAGTGGCTTGGATGATTATAATAGGCGATACCCTTCATAACATAAGCGATGGATTGGCCATTGGTGCAGCTTTTTCTGAAGGTGGTAACTCTGGCATTTCTGGTGGAATCAGTACTTCTATCGCTGTGTTTTGTCATGAGCTTCCTCATGAACTTGGTAAGTCCCTGGCGTTGGTTTTATGTAAGCATCTGAAAATATGACTTACCGTACAGCATGAAATTTTCGCGGGAGTTTAATTTCAGGAATTGCCTATTTTGTGCGTTTCGCAGGAACAAATTTTCGCGGATCTTGGGCGAGTTCCTGTGCTATATTTCACGTACATACCTCAAGAGGGCTGCTCGATTTTTTTTTCTTAATATTTAATCTTTATTGCTGTTAAATAAACAATATACAAGGTTTTCTACAACTTCGTGCACAGCAAGCCTTCTATTGTTCCCTTGAGAATGGTGTCCCTTCGGACGACCCATTTTTAGGCCCCGTCCACTGTAATGCGTTTTCGTTTAAAAAACGCATACTTTTTAATCCGTTTTTACCGATCGTCCACACTGAAACGATCAAAAACGGAGATGTTTATCTATAAAAACGAAGCTTTTCGAAAACGCTTTTCAGAGTGGAGACTTTTTTAAACGCAGGTCTATCCCTTTAGTGTCAGGACGGCAAAAACGGAGCTTTCCAAAAACGCTTACGTCACACCTAGTAACGCGTAGTATCGCTAACGCTATTGGAGCATGCGTATTAAACAGAAAAAACGTCCGAGCAGAGCTTGGTGATGAAAATGAATTTCGGGATCATCGTTTTCAGCTCCTAGTTTGGACGCAAATCTTTTCATGCGTTTTCGGGGAACCAAAAACGGAGGTTTTCAAAAACGCATTAGTGTGGACGGAACAGTTCCCATGTACCGCAGCCATCCATTGTTTGTTTTAGACAGGAGATGGATGGCCGATGGTCTTCTTGTCTAGAGTTAATCTGAATAAAATTGTTGTTGTTGTTGTTGTTGTTGTTGTTGTTGTTGTTGTTAGTTTTCAAGTTCAACCAGACACCCTAGACTCTGCGTTTTCGATTGCGGTTATATAGAGTTTGTAATCAATTCAACTGAAATTCATTGATCTGAATAAATAGTTTAATTTCACGGGGTCTTATTTTCGCGGATCGTTGGAAAACCTGCAAAATTCGCGACAATAAGATTCCGCAAAATTTCATGACACACTCTAATTATATGAATAAAATGGTTACAATTTGTTTGTGTTTGGTTTGGTTACAGGGGATTTTGCAGTCTTGCTTACAGCAGGCATGACAGTTAAAATGGCATTGCTAGCAAACTTGCTTTCTGCCATGTCTTGTTACATTGGCTTGGCCATTGGTATTTACATTGGTCAAGAAGCTGATGCACGGTTCTGGATCTTTGCCGTTGCTGGCGGGATGTTCCTTTATGTCGCATTGGTGGACATGGTAAGAGCTATAGAGATAATTATCTTACTGGAACCTGTATGCATACGACTGATATCCATGACTTGATGGTATCAGATAAAGAGCAGCTATTATAAATAGCAGTGTAAATGACTGAGTTTTCTGATAGGCTTTGATCAATAACGAGTGATTAAAACTTCTACAACTTTTTAAATATTGTTACTCTATTGGTGCATACTTAGTTCCATCCATGAGACGATTGGGTCGTTTGGAAGGAATGCAAAATGACTAAATTTCACACGAGAAAAAACACAGTAAATGTCCACTCAGCGATGTCAAAATTGTGGTATGAGTCGAGAAGTTCTGTGAACTATGGATGTCAAATTTTCATCCCACCCTTCCACCCCTCGTGGCTCTTAAAGCGACACTGTCCCGCCGAAACAGCAAAACTTCGCTCAGCTTATTTCCACGTTATATCGCCAAATGTCACTAAATATACAACTTAGGTGGATAAAAAGATTATATAGAGCAAAACAAAAGCAGTAGTTTGGAGATAAAGTGTAGGATTGCAAGGATTGAAGTGGATTACAGTTCATGAAATTTGATATGTTGATCGGCGGTCAAGAAATCAAACTTGCCGTTTGTCTGTTTAGTTCTTATTTCTATGCTTCTTTCACTTTTGGCGATGGTTTCTTCCAATTTCAAGATAATGAAGTCAGCTTAAAGCAGGCTCCTGGCCATAATCATGAAAACACGATACTTCAAAATAGCCATAGAATCCCTCCTTCCTCCCACCTTGTCCTGGACTGGTTGTTGTGGTTGGTGGGGGGGGGGGGGGGGGGGGGGGGTCAATTGGTAGTGCATAATTTGGGGTCACACAAGCCGTGCATTCTGCTTTTTTTTTTTTTACATGATTATTATATCAATTTTTCTGCAGCTTCCTGACCTAATGCACAGTGAGACGCTGCAAGCAGAACCCGTTGCCACGTTTTTGTTACAGAACTTTGGCCTGGTCCTTGGATTTGTCATCATGTTGATAATTGCCTTGTTTGAGGAAGACTTAATGGCCGTACAATTTTAGCACTGGGCTAGTGAGACCTACACGAAAAGGGGATGAGATTAGTGATAAAATGGCCCCTTCCCCCAGTTTAACAAGCGAGTGAACAAGTCTTTCAGTTACATATTGATAACTTCCTTGAAGCCATCTGTCAGATTCAGTAGTGCCTATTCCCCCACCTCCCCAGATATCCCATGGTGGAAACAAACGAGCTGTTCTTATTCCTCGAGTTACAGAGAAACGACATTTCCTGTGAATCTGCCATCTCAAATTGACCGTTGCAGAGCTAAACTTTTCAACATTAAATTGTTCTGAACTGGAAACGAAAGTCAGAATTCGGCTGGGTTGGAGGAATGAGTGAGTTTTGAGGAATACTGTACTAATGCCCGGGGGAGGAGGGGGTGAGGGGGATGAACACTACTGGAATTGACTCTTCGTCTTACTAACTAAAATGCAAAGCAGTTCTCTAAATTGGTTATCTTAACTACAAATTGTACAGTTATTTAACTTTTTGTTGGGTGCAACGCTTTTTTCTTAATTGCGACACTTTCATTTATTGGAAGTCAACTTTGCTGTGAAAACTCTACAACCCCCATTGGGGTGCTATTCACATCATATTATTGCTATTTTGTTGGGTGCAACAGTTTTTTTTGTTCATTGCAACATTTTCATTTATTGGAAGTCACCTTTGCTGTACAAACTCTCCAAACTCCATCGGGGTGCTATTCACATCATATCTTATTAGCTTGTATGATTAGATATTGCTATGCAAATTAGATGCTATCCTAGAAATCACTATTATATATAGTTTTGCTAAAAACTCATTGGAAATTCATCTTGGGGTAAAGCAAGGCTTATTAGAAGTGTTTTAAATAATTAAAGTAGCTATTTTGTGTTTCAGTGATCTGAGATTGCATCTTGATCTGTATAGAGAGGTTTTCAATTGTGTCGAAAGTAATTTTGCAATTTCTTTGGTTTAGCATTGTTGGCAAAAATATCTCGCGCCACTTTTCAACCAATCAGAACTAAAACCAAAACCGATCGTGACTTGCTCCCACGCGTTTTCCCGCACTTGGCGTCGATTGCATGTATTAACTTCGTGTTCCGATTGGTCCATTGGATTGTCAGCCTCCGCTGTGATTGGCCAGAGTGATTACATGATTTATGATTGGCTTAAAATCTCGCGCCACTTTCTCGACCAATCAGAAGTAAAACGAAAACCAATCGTGACTTGCTCGCACGCGTTTTCCCGCGCTTGGTGCCGCCGACATGTAATTGCTTCGAGCTCTGATTGGTTCATTGGATTGTTTACGACTGCTGTGATTGGTCAGAGTAATTACTGGTTTTCGTTTTACGACACTCATTTGAAAACTGCTCTGTATAATGCAATTGGACATTGGCATTTGGGCATACAGAACACAATGAAATGCTTTGCTTGAGTGAACGCCAAGAATAGCTTCTCAATGCGCAATTGCCCAATGCCACCTTTATTGAATTAGGTATATATACGACGGTCGATTGAAAACTACCCTATATGACAATCTGTTTTTTTGTGTGTGTTCCAAAAATCAGGTTACATCAATCGGTATTTTGAACTGTATATGTGTGGTTTGCTTGATTGCATATCTGGTACGATAAATGAAACCTTACTACAGTGGAAGCCCGTTAATACTACCGTTGTTGGGTTGGTTGGATTAACGAGGTTTTTGAGATAAGAGAGTGACTGAATGAACACTTTTCGTGTCTTAAAAATATGGTCGCGTTAACAGGGTGGGCGAATTAACGAGTTTTTACAGATAAGAAAATGACTGACTGACTGACACAAAAACGTGGTCGTGTGAACGCGGTGGTCACATGGCGGAGTTCCATTGTCCATGGAAAGAAAAGAAAATGGCTATTGTTATACCAGAGATGTTGCAGTTTTTAAAATATTACTTGAATTGTCGTGTGTATAGTTTATTAGGAGTGTTCTTTTTTAAAGCCTGGTTTTCATTTATTGGGAAAATCCCAGACGATTGGGGAGTTTGCTGTTCGCGATCTTCCCAGATTTTGCCGATATGTCGGGAAAATCGCCGATCGTCGCAGACATCTGGGACACTTCGGGAAAATAGAAACGCTCCCGATTTGTCCCCGACCATCCCAGATGATCGTGGATGTCTACGATTGAGTGTATTCATAAGTTGGCCTAATCTGGGACGGTCAGGAAACAGCGAAATCCCCGATCGTCTGGGATTTTCCGACATATGAAAACCTGGCTTAAGAACGCCGTCATTTTACTGAGTATTTTCCTAATTTTCATTCATCTGTACCGTAAACATTTTAAAGTGTCCCTCATCACTGAAAACTATTACTTACCATTACATTTTCATCTGTTAAAAATCTTGTTCTTTGCGGCTTTTATCAGCTATCATTACATTAATATTGTATCCAATTGTTATTTAAGTGTATCTTATTGTAATTATTAAACTGATATAGATTGATTTTACCAAATCTGTGAAAAAAATTAAACGGTCATCAAAATGAAACAAAAGAAAACAACAGTGTGTCAAAAGTGCCCACTTAAATTTTCTCTTTCACAGGTTATGTAAAACTGCTTAAGGGCATTGTTACTGTTAGTTCATATTTTAGTATTAATAATATTTTACTAGTTATTTTATGAAGTATTTAATCGTGATTTGAACAGAACAATAGTGATATTTTTCAAGTGAAAATAAAAATGATCATTATTCAAAATAATGACTTTGGTGCTTTTGAACAATACTCTTGCTTCTCAAACCACAGGCTAACCACCCTGTTTGTGTGATGGATTACTGGACTGTGCTTTGCACAAGTAGGGATGCTTTAAAAAACCAATACTTCCTTACAATGGACGACATAGCCCCCTTTTTTGTTTTTTTTTTTTTTTTTGGGGGGGTGGGGGGTTGGTCTCGTAGCTTTTCTTCAGGCTAAAAAAGGTGGCTGAAATAAAGAGATGGCTGTATTGACGTTAGGTGGGGTTCCACTGGAAAATATCGCTAGTAGAAATTATCTCGTTAATGAATGAATGAATGAATGACGTCTTATATAGCGCACAAATGACATTTTTCATGCAGTTTACATACACTTATGAGAATGACATCAGACATCAGCTCACGAAGGCGCCTCAGGCAGCCACTATCGGTCCATTGTTGACCTCATCTCCCCCACCCCACCCATGAACAATGTATGACACTGAAGGTGGTCACAGCCAGGGTTTTGTTACGTCATCAGTCGTTCTTTTACGTCCCCATTGGAGACGAGACCGCCATTTCTAGTATCTTGTCATCCGAACCAAGTGAAGGTCTAACCATTTGCAGATGAAATAGCAAAGGCAACACCTTTGTCCTCAGTTATTTGGGACCCGACCTCTCGCTATGCAGACTGGCGCTCTACTGATTTAACATGGCGGTGGTTAATAAGCTAGTGTTGTTCCCTTAATTGTGATCGTTTCCCAGCCTCAACAATGTCTCATTATTCTTTTTACTTAAATTTTGTTACAAACATCAAAGGTTTACCCCCCCCCCCCCCAAAAAAAAAAAAAAAAAAAAAAAAAAAAAGACTTGTTGTTGTGATAACTTTTCCCAGGCTGAATTACGTCTATTTTACAAACAGCTGAGGATTTGAAAAGAAACTAGTCTTTTTTCCTTCGTTTCCTTTGATTTTGATTGTGATAACTTTCACAAGCTGGATAACATCTTATTATTCTCTTTTACTAATTTAATATTGTCTCGGGGCTTGATTACCAGCCATTTGGTAAGTCCAAATTTCATCCTTGCGAAATGCAGGTGCAAAAAAATAATTGAAATCGAGTCTATGCTCTTCCACGATCTATCAGGTTTCTGGAAAGAGGCCTGGGAACCAGTACAATCTCTCATTGGGTGCTTGGTCATCTACCCAGGCCATCTCCTCATGAACCATGTGATTCTACAACAAAACACAAGAAACATGATGTTCAAAATGGTAAATCTCATAACTGATGGCCAAATGTTTCTTTGACAGATGTTAGTTTTGAGAATCAAAGTTTTCATTCTGGTTGAATTTTGAGATTTTCAGTTGTTATTTTGTCTTTTTAGTTTATATTTCCTTTGCATTCATCACTTTTTCTTCCTTTTTTAAGAAAATGAAGCAAGCTCCTGGCCATAATTATGAAAAGACTACATTTCAACTGGGACAGTGTCGAGGGGCATAGCCAGGACGTTTTCAGAGGTTTGTACAATCAATTTTCAAACACCCCCACCCCCCCCCCTTCCTCCTCCCATCACCCTCAAGTCCCAAATCTTTCCCTTTTTTTCGACTTTTTCAGGTGCGCACATGCATACAGGTAGCTATGCCCCTGGTGTCCCTTTAACAATGAATTGTTTTCATGGAGACCTGTGTTGAAGCTTACCAAGGCTTGTATTGCACGATCTCTTTCCCATCCTAAATCCTTTGTGATGGCTGTAACTGATGTATACCCATTCCCCTGAAGAAACAAGGAGGGCATCAAGTGAACAGTCATACCTCTATTAATGCTTTCACTCCCAGAGTCAATTATGAAGACATGTAATGTAGTTCTAACTTTTCAATTTCTGGATCAAAGCCTCTGGTTTGACCATTTACAAACTGTCAACATAGCCTGCGAATACTGCCGCCTCTCATTGCCCCTGGCTGCTAGAAAGGTTATTTGCAGGCTACTAAAACAGTGCTTTAACAATGGTTTCCCTTGCTATGGTTCACTAGTTTCTGGCTAATCTTGGGTGGGATATGAGAGGCTCCAAGGTCCAAGTTTTCAAAATTTGAAATGCCGTGACAGCCCTATTTTTGGTGAGCCTGAGATTCTGAGAGCCCTTTTGTAAGACTTTCAAGACTTGGCTAAAATTTGCAGAAACTCGTCATATTTAATAGCCTATTCTACAGCCCTCTTACCTAACCAAATAAAAAAGAGCAGAATTTGCCGAGACTCGTCATATTTGATAGCCCATTGTACAGCCCTCTTTACCTAACCAAATAAAAAAAAGAGCAAAACCCACCTGGGCGAGCTGTAGTGCAGCAGCGTGATCCATGCTTAGCTCTCCTGGCACTGACTGAACAAGCCGCTTGTTACCAACTGGAATGATCTGAAAACCACTGCCCATGACATGGAGCTTTTTTACAGCACGCATCAAGTCATCCCTGCAATATTACAAACATGTTGTGCTCTGTATTAATTTCAAATAATTGTTTGGAGCTGTACTTTAATACCTACAGTTGAACCTCTCCTTACGGACACCTCTCTAATATGGACACCTCTCTAATATGGACACCTCTCTAATATGGACACCTCTCTAATACGGACACCTCTCTAATATGGACACCTCTCTATTACGGACACCTCTCTAATATGGACACCTCTGTAATATGGACACCTCTCTAATATGGACACCTCTCTAATACGGACACCTCTCTAATATGGACACCTCTCTATTACGGACACCTCTCTAATATGGACACCTCTCTAATATGGACACCCCTCTAATATGGACACCTCTCTAATACGGACACCTCTCTAATATGGACACCTCTCTATTACGGACACCTCTCTAATATGGACACCTCTCTATTACGGACACCTCTCTAATATGGACACCTCTCTATTACGGACACCTCTCTAATACGGACACCTCTCTAATATGGACACCTCTCTATTACGGACACCTCTCTAATATGGACACCTCTCTATTACGGACACCTCTCTAATATGGACACCTCTCTATTACGGACACCTCTCTAATATGGACACCTCTCTATTACGGACACCTCTCTAATACGGACACCTCTCTAATACGGACACCTCTCTATTACGGACACCTCTCTAATATGGACACCTCTCTATTACGGACACCTCTCTAATACGGACACCTCTCTAATATGGACACCTCTCTATTACGGACACCTCTCTATTACGGACACCTCTCTATTACGGACACCTCTCTAATATGGACACCTCTCTATTACGGACACCTCTCTATTACGGACACCTCTCTATTACGGACACCTCTCTAATATGGACACCTCTCTATTACGGACAGTTTCCTTTGCCCGACAAAATTCTCACATATTTTCTTTAAAAAAAAAACCCTCTATAATATGGACAACGGACACTAAATCTCAGCCTCAGAGGGCTAATTCATATAAATTTAACATCTTTATTACGGACACTCTGGTGATCAGGTGATGATAGTTTGAGTAAGTAATACAATTTCCCATTTGTGGTTACAAACATATATCGAAAGAAGTTTTCAGAATTGTACTTTATATTATTTTTTCACATGCAGCATTGCGTTGTAGTTCGTTTCGTTTTAAAACAGTGATTCCTGTACCTTATGTAGCTGAGAATTTTACAATGTGGTACATTACTGATAGAAAGTGTCTCAATGCTGTATATTAATCAATTTAGATGCAGTTAAAAGACAAGTTTGGAACTGTTTTTAGTTACTGAACAAAAACTGTCAGTGGAGTCTTAAAAGTGACGTCATCGTGGTGACCTCTATAATACGGACACCTCTATAATACAGACACTTTGCTCTGTCCCTTCGGCGTCCGTTAGAGAGGTTCAAATGTATGTAAAAATACCTATGTATATTTAGAGGGGTTTTCAAAACTCTTGCACCACTTTATCAACCAATCAAAAGTGAAATTAAAACTGAACATGACTTACTCACGTTTTTGTTGTGAGGTTAGCACTGGCAACATGTCTTTGCTTCAAACTATGATCGGTTCATTGAATTGTTTGCTTTTGTTTTTATTGACAAGGGAAAATGGTCCACTCTATTTGGTGGTAATGATAACCATGAATGGGAAAGTACTACTCATTTGAATGTTCAAACTAACTAGAGAATTTAATCAACAAAGTCAACATTTAGAACTACAAGTACAACATTAGAAACAGCACTACTACTGAGTAATACTTAAAAGCTTTCATTTGAATGGTCACGTTTGAGTCTGTGAATTCCCTTCATATTTCTGGGCCAAACCATTTGTCAGAGAAATGCAATACACCAATTCTGATAATTAAAACAAAAGCAAAAGAACTTCACTACACGTACCTGAACCTCAATGTGATTTCTTTTGTTTTATCTGCCTAAGCCTCAAAACCAAGCAAGAATTTTAATAGATTGAAATAGGCCTATTTCCTCTAGAGAAAACCATGTGCCGGAGAAATGCAATAGTCTAATTCTGATAAATTATTTAAAATTCTAGCTTGACTCTAAAGCTTAGGGGAATAAAACAAATTTCTTTTGTTTTATCTGCCTACGCCTCAAAACCAAGTACAAGAATTTTAATAGATTGAAATAGGCCTATTTCCGCTAGAGAAAAGCCTGTTAAGATATCACATTTGTTGCTATTTTATCTGTAATACCCACTCAGTGACATCTTGTCTTGACTTGCTTGTCTTCACAACCTTCTTAAGCAGGTCTTCCAAAGCCATCAAACCTGTGGAGCAAAAGTGAATTTGACACTGATCTTGGCATTAAAAGAGAGAGTCTATTAACAGGACTCAAAACTAACTTGATGATGCACCAGTATATTGCCTGCTTTTGATCACTTTTTTACTTGCCAAAATAAAACATTTTACTCGCCAGGACTCCAGCAGCTTCTCAGATCGAATTGAATTTAATGATATCAGCTCTGTCACTTATTTTTATTTTATTTTTTAAATAAACAGGGACGTGAATAATGTAGCTGGGAGAAATCAGTTTTTGGTTGTCGTTTTCTATCAAAATAGCCAGGGCTCAAATGCATAATACTAATAAATAATCTGGAAAAATTCCCAGCCACCAGTCCTTATTGCTAGCTCCGCCAGAGCATTACAATGGCCTTTGATCACAGCATTAACTGTGACTGGCAGATTGACTTGCTTTTATGGTGGGATTGCAGAGAAATTCAAAGGTTCCTACAGCCAACTCATGAAAGTGCTACACATTTTGTACCACCAACCCATCCCTTCCTTTACCCTCTCCTCCATCCAAGGCCATCCCTATGGGTAATACAGTTGACCATTACCAATTGCATTTGGAACAGTACTGGGGCCGGATTCTCGAAGCCCTCCTAAGTTAAGACATCTCCTAAGTACATGTATTGTCAATCCAACAATAGGCTATTGTTAAGAAACAGTACTTACCTGATATGTCTTAACTTAGGAGGGCTTCGCAAATCCGGCCCCTGGTAAGGGGAATTACCAACTGAAGAAAAGTGTATAGCTAAGTGATGGAAGGAAAGAGTGAAAAATTGCTTACATGTATCTGTCCTCATCTCCTAAAACTCATTCAGTGCTTTGGAAATTCATGAGTTAAAAATGGGCACCCAGCATGGTTTTCTTAAAATAGACAATAAGGAGGAAGCTGGGCTCCCAGGCCCATCCCCCTTAGCTATACCACAAACCTCCATTCCTTGGTCTTGTTGCCATACATATTTCAACAATCTGAACACCCAACTATTTAAAAAGACAAACAACATGTCAAATAATCTTTATTTTTGTTTAGAAATGTAAGATTAAAATGTAGTTGGCTCTCTTTGCACAGCAGCAAACTCACATAAGAGACCTTCATTCTTTATCCTGTTAGTTAGCGTTTTGTAAATTGACCAAACAAAACATAAATCCATTACCTCATAATAAAAATCTCCGACACCAAGCAGCTCTGCCCAGAAACCTTTGCTTGCTGAAGAAGAGAAGAATTTATATCAGAAGCTTTAATGGCCAGAGAACCAGAGGGATTTTAAATGATCATAACAATTTACACCCACATACTGAAAAATACACAGTACTGCAACTGGTAGTTTTCTGCACAAAAAACGTAAATAAAAATGTGACATACATGCCAAAGGGTCAACACCAATGCGAGCACACATCTGCTGAAAATGTCCTCTGAACTCTGGATTTTTCCTTATCTCCTGTTTGTACTTCCCAGCAAAATCTTCCAGAGATGTCTTAAAGGATTCCAGCTGTTTACCCATCTGGTAAAATTAAAAACACAGTTTATACTTTAAATAGAGATTACATGTAACATGCATGCAGGTACACAGAGACGTGAAATTTCAATTTTCTTTAAGTGTACATGTATGAGAGGAGACATTTCATATCTCCAAGTAACAATGGTTTATTTTGTTTCTTTTGATCTTAAATAAACTACATGTACACTCATATCAAGAAGTTTTGAGCAATCTTTTCGAAGATTTCTGACCATTTTCCAAAGATTTTTGAAAATATAACTATAAAAGTCTGAAAGTAAAAACCCAGGCTTTTTATTTAATATCTACCTATTTAAACATTTATTTTTAGATTAAATGTATTTGATTTTCATTGTCATACTAATGCTTGGGAATATAATTAAATATGTTGCAATTTATTTTTTTTTGGTTTCAAAAAAGTAATTTAAAACAACTACCAGGTATATAATATAATTAATATAATTATAAAATTCATTAATAAGTCAAAATGAAAATAAAAGGAAATCAAAATTTAATGGTTTGTAAATCCTGATACAGAACAGCTATGCTGTATCACTGATACAGAATACCAATACTTACGCTAATAAGCTTCATTGCTATTTTATAAGTAAGATAAAATATTTGCAGCAGAATTGTATGAATATCTATAATGGCTCGCCTGTGGCTCACCATGGCTTAGCTGTTTGCTCTTAGAAGTAATCAAGAGTGGTATATTAAAAGCAATTTAATAAACTGCAGCTTCTCCAGACATTCTGTTTTGAAAGGTTTTTAAATTGTATTGGCCTGATCATTAAGGGGATTTTTTTTTTTGCTATTATAAGCATGGAAAAATGACAGAAAATAAATAACATTACCTGTGAAAGCTGGTTGTCTGCTATTTCTGTTCCCTTTGTAGCATACTTTGCCTAAAAAGATGAGAATGAGCCTGTCATGTTTATTATCTAGTACATAAGAAGTGCACTAGAGGGGAAAATTGAATTACCCTTAACAAAATTATGACTTATAAGGCTGGTTTTCACTAGCAAGGAAGTTGTAAAAAGCACAATGGGCATAGTGATTGGTTCAATCTTCTGCTTCTGCTTGCAACTCTGACAATTTAGTTTCAGTATCTAGATCGTAAGCGATAGAGTCATTAAGAGTAATCAGAAGAAAATGGAAACCTTCTGGTTCTTGTAATGTGTAGTTCCAGAAAAAATCCATACCCACCCGATGGAAGGTCACTGGAAATTCCTAGCGGGAGGGGGGTCTTAAAAGCCAACATTTTAGAAGCAATGTATGAAGCTAAACTGGAATTTCCTGGGGGGACGGGGGTGCTAAACAAAAAACCTTCCATGGGGGTTGTATGGATATTTCCTGGAACTGCACAATTCAGATTCATTAGTGACACAATAAGTGTATCATTTAGTGAAAATCAAATAATGGAATAGTACAAAGAGTTTCTGACTGTGCTTATGCGTCCCGCACTTACCATCTAGTAAAAACTAGATTGTCAGAGTGGTGAGCAGAAATCTGTACTTGGAGAGCCTAGGAATGGGTATTGTGATTGGTTCATTCTTCTGCTTCTGCGCACGATTCTGACAATCTAGTGTTCACAAGATTGTAAGCAACAGAGTCATACATCTAAGTGTGATCAGAAGAAAATGGAAACATGCTGATTCTTGCAACTGTAATAGGACGTTTCCACCTGATGTCACACTGATGTATGAAACAAAAGATTTCTCATTAGCTTCTATTACTTTCTTTTGTTCCGTCCACCAGCACGGCTGCTGCACTTTTGTCTTTTAAATCCTCAGGGAATGGTTGTAAACCACCTACACTGTTGAGGTTACAATTCCACTTATATTTAAGGACTCTGTTGTTTGATTTTCACTAGGTCATAAGTGCCCTTATGACTCTGATTATGACTGTCGCATCATTTTGCAATCATCGTTTTGCAACCATCATTTCAACAAAACTGCAACGGACAGATTCATGACTGTTGCAGTTTGTTTGTGCAATAATTGGGGTCTTTCTGCGTGTACCGGTACTCATTGTCTTCTATTGTTTGTGAGGTATTGTATTTTTGGTCTTGTTTTGCATTTGTATTATTGTCGTTCTTTGTTCCTTTTGTTTTACATAATGGGCCATTCCATTTAATGTCCGCACCCCCCCTATTGAAGGGTAGGGAAATCCTAGGGGGAGGGGAGGGGGTTCAAGAGTCATTTCTGAAGGGGGAAATGTGTCGGCACTTTGATCTTTTTTTTCCTAAGGGGTAAAATTCATAATTACCCCTCAATAGGGGGGGGGGGGTGCGGATATTAAATGGAATGGCCCAATCTGTACTCCGGTACATTCAGAAAGAACCGATAATTGGGTCGGTTGGAGCATAAACGGCATTCTCTTTTTTGAATGGTTTTAGAAACAACTGTCCTAAATCTCTACCTCATTTATACCGAAGCTATAAAGAAGCACTGAAAAGAATACAACTATAGATATTTTGAAATTAAACCGGCCATATGCTTAAGCTTTATATTAAAACGAAACCACCACCGATGCATCCTGCCATAATCAGACACTGTATTTCATCCTTACTTTAGCAAGACGCTGTCTATTTATTGCACCAACTCCTCCCGGTCCTCTCCGCATCTTGAAAATGGAATTTTCTTCTCCAAGACGATTAAAATGTTGGAACAAACAACGAGATCTTTACCCGATCTCTTTACCCCCATTTGTCCGCCATGTTTGTAGTGGAAACATATTCAGCGGTAATCCAAAGGAAAATTGCCCATAATTCCAGTGGGGCATACGACACGTGCGCACTGACGCTCAAGACAAGATGGCGGACGAGGGAGCATCAATCAATCTGAAAAAACTCAAGGTACTTTGCACTTTTAACAGCTAATAAAAGCTGATCGTGCCAGCGAGCTACCGAAGTAGCTAATATACCTTAAATGGGCGCTGGCAAATGTCAGTTTGGGTGATCTGTTACACGATGTTACGTGGTTGAATTTTGCGTAACTCTCATGAAATTATTTCATTTCGTGAAATTTTCGTCAGCTTGGCAACAAAGCGATTTTTCTATAATTAGTAACGTATAACCCAGGCAAATGTAATGACTATAATGCTGATCAAATACGTACTTAGAGAAGTATTCGTTTGAATAATTTGTCAAAACATGTCGTGTTTGAATCTGTGTATTCTAAGGGCCTGTTTATAATATGGTCTCGGGTACCCGAGACAACCCTCCCCCCGAGTTACCCTGGCCAAGCGAACTTTTCACTTATTACTTTGAAAAATTCAACCAACTGTTTACATGAGAATCGTGACTCGTCTCGGGGGGCGGGGGGGGAGGGGGGGGTGGGGGAGACAACTCGGTTGGGCGGGTTGGTAGGGTAACCCTGGCAGGCGGGACAACTTTTTCTCATATAAGCACTTTGGCTCGCCTACCTGGGACAACTCACAGCATTCTGCATGTCACGGAAAGCCAAGCTTTTAGGTTTAAGAACACAAATTCAACTTTGACTCGGTCAGCAGGGACAACATTTCTCATATAAACACTCGACAAAGTTGTCTCTTGGGGGAGAGTTGTCTTGAGTACCCAAGACCATATAAACAGGCCCTAACAAAAACCTAAAACAAACATCATTTCTCTTGTGATATAAAAAGGTAGCAGAGTTAAAAAAAGAGCTTGCTGACCGTGGACTTCCAACTAAGGGTAACAAAAGTGACCTACAGGCAAGATTGGAAAAATGTCTTTCAGAGCAAGGTGAGATGAGTATGACACATTTTTGTTTACTACCTAACTGACAATAATTTTTAGCTCTGTTAGTTCTATGTATGTCGTATAAAACTGAGTTGCCTCAAGGATATGTCATTTAAAAGTTGACGACGAAGAGGGGAAGTTGGTTTTCACAGCTGTCATGTTGGTGGTCAAAACAATGAATTTGGGAATTAAATTCTACTTTAATGCAAACATTTTTTAATGTTTCTGACCACCAATATGGCTTCCATGACAACCATCTATATTTTGCTTTACTGTAGAGTTCCGATAGTAGCGACCCTCGTTACTTTCGGAATTAGCAGCCTTTGGGGGTCACTACTTTTGGGGGGCCGTTACTTTTGGGGAACAAAAATCATTTACAAATATAGCTGGCGCGAGCTTTTTTTCGAAATAAAAAATGAACAACATAAAATTTAAAAAAAAGAACAACATTTTATTTGCATTCCATATGTATAGATTGTGTTTCATATAAAGAAGGTAACAATGGTAAACTAAAAAAACTGCTTTGATTGTCCTGCATGACGCACTGCTGCGTTTTAGTCTGTACCCCGTACCGGTATCTCAGTGTCAATTAATTGGAAGAAACACGTTCATGTTAATCGATGAACACTATATAGAGTTTTCAATTTCACTTTGAAGAAACGTTCCTGTTGTTAATATGAAATTACGGTATACCGGTTTAGTTCTTACATTGCTACATCAGTGAACTGATGCCAAGGAGGAATGGTGGCATAAAGCTTCCCCTTGTTGTAAGTTAAAGTGCCTTATCGTGAACAATTTGTGACACTGCACGAACATATGGTGTTATTGTACATTAAAATTTTGACTATTGATTGACAAATTAAAGGTATATACAATGTAAAAAAACTTGGTCTCACTACTTTCGGGATTTACTAGCAGCCACAAAAAATTGACGTTACTTTCGGGAGGTCGCTACTTTCGGGAGGTCGTTACTATTGGAACTCTACGGTATTTTTCATTGAGCCTGAAATATGGGGGGGGGGGTTGGTGTTGCAAAATATCCAGGAGAGGGGATGGTCCGAAGGTTTTCTTGTATTCGAAGTTGGCTCATAGGAGCCTTTGATTTTATATACCTTCTTATCTTGTCATTATGGCATTTTAGGTGTGGTTGTTAGTCAAGATGAAAGTGACGACATCACTGATGAACATGACGAGCATGACGAGCATGACGTTGAGGATGACTTGGATAATGATGCTGACGACTTGGATGACGTTGATGTTGGGGAGGATGTCTCTGACCATTTGGGCACGGAGGACTTAGATGAACATACAAAAGATAATGAAGCCACTAAGGTAACCCTTTCAATCCTAGAGTTAATTATGAGGATACAGTATGTAGTGTAGTGTAGTTCTGTGGACAAAATCCCATGGTGTGACCATTGAAATGAAACCTCTTCAGCAGTACTTTTGCATGGTACTATTTGTTTTTCAGTATTTTACAAAAAAAAAATAAGGATTTTTCTTGAATTTTGATTTTTGGCACTCATGGGAGGTAAAGGGTTAAGTTATTACGGTAACCTTCAGTATTAAGAGTGATATTTCTAAGAGATTCACAGCAGTCACTTATTTGTTTGTTATTTACCGTTTTTACTCAGGAAACTGTAGTGGCAGAGATACAGGAAAAACCAACCAGCCCCGTGTAAGTACACAAAACCATGCATTGGGTGCATTTACAGCCCTGTGAAAGTGTGACATGGCCGCAATTTTTCCGCCTACAGTCAATTACCATAAAGTTTCGAAAGAAGCGGTCCATGTTACTTTCGGAATTAGCAGGCCTAAGGGGCCTCAACTTTCGGGTAGCTGTTACTTTCGGGCATGTAAAATATGTAAATGAGTGAATGAAGTGTGAGTGAATTTGTTTTTGAATAAAGGTTAATTATTAAAAAAAAATGTAAAATATGTGAGTAATTGAAAAAAAGAATGATGATAAGCACAACAGTGGAATAGACATTTAATTCTCTCTTTTTCATTGATTCTTCAGTATTCTCCAGCATGATTGTACATTAAAACGCTAAGCTATTCCATCTGCAGGATATGTTAGGCCTCAGTATTGTATTTTCGGTTGGACCATTCCTTTCAGGTGCGCCGTTGTTTTTGGGTGGGGCATTACTTTTGGGAATCACTAGAAAGGTCTGAAAATTAAAATTTCTTTTGGGTAGCTGTTAATTTCAGGGGACGGAGGGCTACTTTCAGAACTCTATGGTATGTCAGGGCACAAAATTAACTTTTTTCTCAAGGAGACATTTGGCTCCTAAAATATATTCCAAAGTGGTCGCCAAGTCCAAAAAGTTAAAGCCATTGTTTTTTCCAAAAACAAAAACAAAAAATATCGACATAGGCAAATGAGAGCACGAGCAACGTGGAATATTCTGAGCCTGCAATATGCACTGTTTACAAAAGGGACATTTGAATGCACAATATACAACATAGCCTCTGAAATATCCAAGATGGCGGATGTTGACGTTTCACTTCATAGAGTTCATGACGGTTTTGCTACAAACCTCCTCATTTGCACCATTTTACCCATCTTCAAGCTTTATTTAATTGCATGCACAATACATAAAGGTAGGATGAAGGAAAGGGTGTGGCGACTAATTTTGGAATCTTGGTCGCCAGCACGGAAAACTTTGGCGCATTGGTGCCCTGTATGTACTGTCAAAACCACACTGGACTTCTCTAATGACAAATGTTCAAAATTACCTTTCTTTATTCCTCAGTAAAAGGGTGCCCATAACACCCCCAGGAAAAAAACCTGGTGAAGTAACCCTGACTGATGAACAGGTAAAGACTAAAGAAGATAACCTACAGTACTCTACGGAGTAACTGATCTTACTCTGTCTGTAAAATGTCTTCAAAGTTAGCTAGTTCTGTACTTGTAAACTAAAAAATTAAACCTGTACATTTTACAGAAAGATTGGTGCTGCTCAGATAGTTTCTGACAGCATATAGATCCAAGATGCCCTGTAGGACTTTATCAGCTAGTGTGCGGTAAATCAAGGTAATTCATCAGGGCTTGAACATCACAACCAGTAGGAAACATGATTGTAGTCACCTGTACAAACGTTTTTCAGACTTGTCACCAGAAAAAAAAGGTGCAACTTTGGTAATCCCAAAAACGTAACTGGAACATAGATGTTGTGTTTCAATTTTCTCCTTGGTTTGATTTTTGATTGCCTTTGTCTCTGAGACAACGGAAAATTTGAACTACATGTACAACATAATACAAAATGTTCTTTTTGAGCTTGGAATTAGGGAAGATTTATTCTGAAATACTGAACAAACTACATTGTAACTGCTTGAGAATAAATTGATATTAAAATAACTTTGTTGATTATTCATATTAAAAGATGCTGTTGTTTGACAGAAAAAAGCCCAAAGAATGGCAAGATTTGGCCAGTCTCCACCAGGAACAGAAACTGACAAAAAGCAGGCTAGAGCACAGAGGTGAGACAAGGTCCCCCAATCCCACCCCCACTTGCACTTGGTCTTCTTTACTATTTTTTACTGTAGTTGAGTTACTGACTAGTTCATTACTTTTTTCAGATTTGGTTTATCTAGTCCTACGAGTAATGGAGCAGCTAAGAGTTCTCCAATTGTTGCACCAAAGGTAAGTACACTTAATATTCATGATATATATTACCAATATTAGGACCACTGACAGAATGTTCGGGTTACTTTATCTTTCTAATCCTAGAATGTGGACGTTGATAAGCTTAAGAAAAGAGCTGAGAGATTTGGAGCAGTTTCCCCAGTAATGACCAAGGTATTTAACATTGTTTAGTGTTTTATTTTTTTTTTGTCCAGTAAGATCTCATCATATGACCCATACGGCCCTGCAAACCTTTTCTTTGCAAAACCATTGTTGAAAGTCCCATATGAAGGCCATATGTATTTGCCCAATAAGTACATATATTTTTAATAACAGCTGGTTCAAACAAGAATGATGAGATTTCAAACTCTAACTCTTATTTGATTGACTGCAACTTGCATGTCCTTTCATCAACTTTTCTGGCCTCTCAAAGAGCGTGAACTCTTGTTGATACTTGTTGTCAATTAACCTGGGATAAAAGCCCTTGTTTCCTACACTGTTATTGTTCAATGGGTGATAAAAAGTTGTTCATTCATTCTAAATGCTGTTTTATTTTCAGATTGAAGAAAGTGATAAATTGTTAAAGAGGAAACAGCGATTTGGTGTTGCTGTCAGTTCATCTCCAGGAGATGTTGATGTAAGTTTTGTAACAGTCCTCTTAAATTTAATTAGTTTTTCATAAACCTACCAGCTTCGTTCTTAAGAAACCTTTATGCTTTGCCTTTTTTCTAGGCTAAAAAGCAAAAGAGAGCTGAAAGATTTGGATTGTGAGGTCACGAAATTGTTCAGAATGTGCCAGCTGTCCACAAATTGTCAAGAAAGACATTTGCATGTTGTACAGTACAATGACTTCAACATTATATCCAGTTGAATGTGTTCAACAAGTACTGGTACTGATGCAAGACTGAACGAACTTTGTAAAACTTACAGATGCATACATGAAAATGAAATAGCAGGGTTGGAGGTTTATCTTTTGTTAAAAATTGGCAGATTGCAAGATTTCATATTGCCAATTACTTCCAAAGTCACTCAACTAAGCTGGGGCCATCTGTCTCGTATCGATCCATGTGAAAGTCTATGAAGTGCTCGTTATCGCCGTGAGCATGGAAGTGGTTGTTTCATGGATTGCGACAGCAGGAAGGGTGTGTCCATGCATGGCTCTTTTGTAAAGTTTTCGCAGGATAAGGTATATGTAATAGTTATTTTTACTAAATCAGGGGGTAGTCCACCACTTGTCCAAACGATGTCTGTGATTCGCTAAGAAAACAATAGATCTGTCCCGCTGGGATAGGGATTATGGATAGGGGCATTGTTCAAGTGATATATCAATTGTATCGTTCGCCAATCACAGATATCGTTTGGACAGCTACGGGGTCGCCCAAATCAGGAGTTTCTTTAGACCTCAATTTTTCACATCAACCCAGTCTGCCTTTTGTTGCAAGTGTAAACTAGTGGGATTTCTGTGCGATATTTACTGCAGTTTCACAAAAACTACCGCCAAATTGCATTCATCAGCCCTGTAATACTTTCACCATCACCTGAGATGACAGAGGAGCTGTAAATAGCCCAAACCATAAGCAAAGCAGGGTGTGTTGCAGTGATTGCCTTCTTTTTAAACTGAAATATTTGCGTGAACTGCGTTTGTGCATGTGATTGTTTCACAGAAACTAGACTTCGCAGAAGGACACTTGTTGGTTTAATCGATCTTATGAAGATTTCATTTTACCTGTATAGGATAATTGTACAGTTTTATGTTAAGTCCATTCCTCTGCTTTTTAACTTGTGGGGTTTTCTCGTGCATGCGACAAACTATCCTTTCCATTGTGTTTGTCTCTCATGTGACGTTCTTTGTACTCATTAGGAAAATGCATTATTTCAGTTATATGAAAAATCTAATACTGTAATTCCCTAGGGTGTTTCTTGCCATGCTATTTATTCGCACACGTGATAGACATCTTAGTGGCTAAGTAGTGACGACATTGTTTTACCTAGGAAGTTATGCTCATAATTACGTTAGAAACAGGGTAGAAAATGTTGTTCATAATAGAATTCATACTAAATGAGGGCATAAATGACGCGCTTGTTGTTCACATAAGAGCAAACAAGTGAAGGCATAAATATGAAGCATTGTTGCCTTCCAGCATGTTCATTGCAACACTAAAAATGCACAATTTTCTGAAATGTATCTTGCAGTTCCCTTTTCTATAGTATTACGAAGATGTTTTTAGAGTTAGCATAGCAGTCCAGAAAATAGCCATCGATTTATAATCACGTGCCATCTGGGGAGTGATTAACATCTCGGACAAGTGAAAAATGACAAACCACAGGAAGTGACGTGAGCTTAAAAATGAATTTCATTGGGATGGACGGGGCTTATATATGTAGCTACACAATCTTCGTCCCCAGGGTGGTGGTCTCCATTTTCAAAATGGTGGGCCAGGGTGGTAGTTAGAGGACCATCATTAAAATCACTGCAAGCGTATAAATCTCTTAGAATATGAATCAAGTGCGACTTGAATCCAGCATGAAATTGCTTTGATTCTCTACTATAGAAACTACACACTGAGGGAACATTTGTTACACTTTCGAAGAATTGCCTGATGAAATACAGTGTAGTAGTAGTGTGGCATGGCACCACAACAGAAAACACAAATGAATGCTAGCGGTACACCATGTTTATGGAAGCTGTTAATGCTACGAGTGTGCTTGATTTGCGATTGTTAGTTCAGAACAACACACATTCATTGGAACTTTTTAACTACAGAGAGTGCACTATACCGTCCTTTCTTTGATTTTGAACATGTAAACGTTTATTGGGCAGAAATACATCGGTAATTTTAATCACTTTGAAATACTGTAAATACATAGTAACAACTTGACAACCTTTTGTAACAGAAGATTTCATTTTATTGTTGAGTTTGTTTCACATTCTTGATCTTGTACATGAGCACATAGCCTTTGTCTCCTATTTCCAAGTAGACATTTGCACGCCGAACCATCTCGCAGTGGGTTTTAATACTGAATGTTACTTTGTTCTACGTTGATTAAAATCTTTTTTGATTATAAAGTGTCACTGTTGACCTTTTTTGTGTATACTGTTTGGTTCTGATCCCTTAACCCTGGTTCACACGTGCGACGCAAGTGCAAATGCAAACGCAAGGAATGGAAAAATTTTCATTTCCTTGCATTTGCGTTTGCGTTTCACACGTGTGAACCGGGCTCAACGCAAATGCAAGCGCAAACGCAAGGTGAAAAGCACTTGTTCGCTTGCGTTTGCATTTGCATTTGCGTCGCACGTGTGAACCAGGCCTTATTCCTCCCGAGGCGAGGTTATTAAATTGTCGTGTCTCGGGAACTAAGCCGCGCGAAATCGAGCGAAAAATATATTTATACGTGAAGATGTCGTGCAGTTGCCTGGCAACAGCGCAACAAAGCTTGAATGACGTCAGCAAAACTACTTCTTGTAAGCCTATAGGAGCATGATAAACAAAGATGGCGGGCGGTAAACGTTACGCGAACCATCGAAAGGACCTTCTACCAACGTTTTTGGTTTCAAAGAAGACAAAGTGAACGGCGAAAATCGATACGCCACCAAAGTTTCGACCGGCGGTGCACCATTCCTCGAGCTTCGCTAGGTTCTGCGAGACACGTATTTCTAGTATAAGTTGTGTCCCATTCCCTATGAACTTCACAATTTGAAAGTTTTGAAAGATCTTTAATCGAAGGCTCCTATCCAACTCGTAAAACGTTTGGACCCTCTGCTCTCCAAGTCATTTGATGATGATGATGGATACTAAAGTATCCGAAACATGTTTTCCAAACTTAAACATTGTGTCGTTTTTTGAAATGTGTAAAATCTAGTTTCGCATTTAGATATAAAAGCGCAGCAGCTGGAACAAAGCTCTGGAAAACTATCAGTCTATTTTTGTTTGCTAGAAACAAATTACGTCACGAACGATACACTCCGAATGCTGATAGTCTAGATGAATGTTTCTTTCTACAAAATGGAACTGTAAATAGAATTTTCCATCGCAGAGTGTGAATTTAGATCAGCTGTGAAACTTGGCCTACAACGCAGTCGTCTTTAGGGCAACTCTTTTCGGCAGGAGAGGAAGATAAAGAAAGACGATGCGTAAAGAACTCGGAAACCCACCCCTCCTCTCCTTTTGTTGTTTTATCCTGTCCCAGACCTCGGAGTCTCTTGAAGGAGACATTCAGCGAGATTCTCGCTTACTGGTCTCGCCAGGTACTCAGCATCTTTTTTCACGTCCAAAACCACCTTGCGTATTCAACCCGCCAGTTCATCCAAAATGCATTTTCCTGATATTTTCCTAACAAATTCCCTCGTTTCCAACTCTTTTCACGTCCAAAGGGGTCTTGACGTTTATGTCGGCCAATTTATCCACAAGGACGGAGTTAGCCGTCATTTTGCTCACATTCTCGCAACAGTTTACTCGCTTCCAACTCTTTTCACGTCCAATGAGACCTTGATGTTCATACCTGCCAATTCAGCCACAAGGTAGCGGAACACGTAAGGAAAAGCTAACAGCTGAATATGTTCACTGCTTTCACAAGCTTTACAAGTCCACTTCCGCTCTTTGTGCGCAGCCGCAGCTGCCACTTCAACCGCGGGTTTGTCCAGGAGAGGGGAGAGTATGCTTCCGCACTTGGTACACACCTGACCCTAGAGGGGAGGGGAAAAATGGATGTAAACATATTTTATAAATAAATTAGTTGCAAATATAGAGTGGTTTTCAAGTAAATACACTGGCCAATCACAACAGACGCAGTCCATCTATCCAACCAATCAGAACTCGAAGCAAATCCATGTAGCCGTGCCAAGCGCGGGAAAACGCGTGCTGGCAAGTCACGATTGGCTTTGGTTTTTCATCTGATTAGTTGATAAAGTGGCGCGAGGAAGAAAATATGATCAACAACAAAAAGGATGATTTTATATCGATTCCGATCTTATCAAAGTTCGGATTCCGCTACTGTTTTCCACTAGTATGTTAGGCTCCTTACGTTTCACACTGAGAGCTTCTTTACGGTTTAGTCACAAGTGTGAGCCGACCCTAAGAGTGCTGTCACGCGAAGCAACTTGCAACACAATAACGTTGAGTTGAGAACCCGATAATTTTTTCACCAAATTTTTTTGTTTCGAAACGAAAGGTCGAATTACAGAAAAAGTAGACTAGTATCAGTAATGAGTGAAGACTTTAAAAATGGTAATATGAACAGTCTTCTATTTTTCGCAAGCCCTTACGAGATAATTTTGCAGCGCGTAACATGTATATTGCAACTTGACTCGCAATACCGGCAAGTTGCAATAAAAATATGCCTCGTGAAACAGCACATTAAAGCAATGCTGTTATAAAATTCTTACTACTGTTCTGTCCGAGCAGTTCATGAGCCGATCCTGTAATAGAAAAGATGTTCCATGTGCTAGCAAGGCGTCTCTCTCCATTTCGCCAAAACGAATGCCACCTTGTCTTTTGCGACCCTGAAAGGCGAATTCATGAATACTGTCACCTTAGTACATGCATAGAGCAGTTTTCAATTGAGTGTCGTAAAACCAAAACCAAAGTAATTACTCTGACCAATCAGAACCAATCAGAGCTCGAAGCAATTACATGTCGGCGGCGCCAAGCGCGGGAAAACACGTGCGAGCAAGTCACGATTGGTTTTGGTTTTACTTCTGATTGGTCGAGAAAGTGGCGCGAGATTTTTTAGCCAATCACAAAGCGTAGCAATGCAAAACCAAAGCAATTGTGTAATTACTTTTGACACTCAATTGAAAACTGCTTTATCGTAGGAGTTACATTGACATTAAAGGCCTGGACACACGGCGCAACTTTTCTTGCAACGTTGCGCGCAACAAATTGCATCGTGTGACACCCCCAAAACATCTTGTTTAAATTTACATTGACTACAACATGTACAAAAACCCATCTCTACGGCGGAAATCGTGCAATGAAACAATACTAAAGAACGCAAAGCAAAACATGAAAACGGTGACATGCGCGGGTAAACATGCAACCAGTGTCAAGGGCGGGGAAACATGAAGTGGTGTCAAGGGCGGGAAAACATGAACTGGTGACAAGCGCTGGAGAATATGCAACCAGTGCCAAGCGCGGAAAACATGAACTGGTGTCAAGGGCGGGAAAACATGAACTGGTGACAAGCGCGGGAAAATATACAACTGGTGCCAAACGCGGGAAAACATGAACTGGTGACAAGCGCGGGAAAACAAGCAACCAGTGCCAAGCGCGGAAAAAACATTAACTGGTGCCAAGGGCGGGAAAACATGAACTGGTGACAAGCGCGGGAAAATATGCAACTGGTGCCAAGCGCGGAAAAACATGAACTGGTGTCAAGGGCGGGAAAACATGAACTGGTGACAAGCGCGGGAAAATATGCAACCAGTGCTAAGCGCGGAAGAACATGAACTGGTGTCAAGGGCGGAAAAACATGAACTGGTGACAAGCGCGGGAAAAAATGCAACTGGTGCCAAACGCGGAAAAACATGAACTGGTGTCAAGGGCGGGAAAACATAAACTGGTGACAAGCGCGGGAAAATATGCAACCAGTGCCAAGCGCGGAAAAACATGAACTGGTGTCAAGGGCGGGAAAACACGAACTGGTGTCAGGCGCGGCAAAACATGAAAACGGTGCCAATCGCGGGTAAGCATGCAACCAGTGCTGAGTGCGGGAAAACATGAACTGACGCTTAGTATGGGAAAATATATAAAAGTAAAAGTGCTAATTAATTTTATTTTTATTGGAAAACGCTCTTAATACACAGCAAAGAAATTAAAAGGATCAGTATCAGACCATTTGTGTTATCATACCGACAAATGAACAAAATATGCCCTTTGATAGCAACTAGTAAAACACTGGCTGATATCACCTGGCAAACTGTCCATAGCCAATCAGATGACACGCATAAAGTGATGTCATCATGTACTGGTGGGTTGCGTGACAAGAAGAAAAGTAACTAAACTGTGTTCAGTTTGTCATGAGTGTGGGGATTGACCGGTTTATATGTGACATCTCATGAAACGATACAAAATTAGCCATTACCACTTACCTGTACTGGCTGATGCGTTAGAATATCTATTGGGCCCGTTGTCCGGACCTAAAACAAGGATGAAAAAATATCAATTGGCTTTTCATACTTTCTTAGCCATTTTCTCCCATTTTTGACCCATGAATTACGTAGCCTGCGATAGCAGACGTTTTTTCCAGCTATTATTATGTCGCACAAGGTGGTTCTAACTTTTGAGTCTGTGTCTAAAAGTGTGACCATTCAAATGAAAGCTATTGAGTAGTACTTTCCTTTGGTACTGTTTATTATGCTGTACAAAGTGGTTCTAACTTTTGAGTCTGTGGATTAAATCCGTAAGTGTGACAATTCAAATGAAAGCTACTGAGCAGTACTTTCCTGTGGTGCTGTTTATTATGCTGTACAAGGTGGTTCTAACGTTTGAGTCTGTGGATGAAATCCTAAAGTGTGACCGTTCAAATGAAAGCTATTGAGCAGTACTTTCCTATGGTACTGTTTATTATGCTGTACAAGGTGGTTCTAACGTTTGAGTCTGTGGATGAAATCCTAAAGTGTGACCATTCAAATGACAGCTACTGAGCAGTACTTTCCTGTGGTACTGTTTATTCTGCTGTGCAAGATTGTTCTTACTTCTGAGTCTGTGGATGAAATCCTAAAGTGTGACCATTCAAATTAAAGTTACTGAGCAATACTTTCCTGTGGTACTGTTTATTATGCTGTACAAGGTGGTTCTTACTTTTGAGTCTGGATTAAATCCGTAAATGTGACAATTCAAATGAAAGCTATTGAGCAGTACGTTCCTCATTTGTGGTGCTGTTTATACAAGTGCCGGTGTAGGTGGTTTTTACTTTCGAATCTATGGTTTCTTAAAATTCTTAAGTGTGACTATGCAGATAAAAGTTATTGAGTTATTATTCTTGCGGTTCTGTTTATTATGTTGTACAAGCTGCGGTTCTAAAAAAAGTTCAGTGTCAGACATGCAATTTTATCAAGTCAACTTCCGTAAAAGAAGTGTCGGCGAGTAACAACCAGTAAAACACTAGCTGAGATCACGTGACAACTCCGTGAGCCAATCAAATGACACGCATAACATGACGTCATCATCCACTGGTATGGAACCTTTCAAGGACAACGATTTGAGTAAACTCAAATACAAGGGAAGGAAGATACCTGGTACTTGTCGGTCACCATGTGCCTAAGGGGAGGGGAGGGAAGACTAAAGAGGTGCAGATGGGAGGGGAGGGTACCTGGTACTTGTCGGCCACCATGTGCCTCAGTCGCTGATAATACACTACTCCGAAAAAGATATCCGCTTCAAACTCTCTGCCATCTGTACCACTGTACATTCGTTCCGTGCCATAGAAGTTATAACCAGCTGAAAGATAGAAAGCTTAATTTAATGAGGAATGAAATGCAGTAAAAAACAAACAAAACGAAACGAAATGCAACAAAAAGAAAGCCCAGGTGACTATTCTCTATTTTCGAATTGCCCATAATACACTTTGTTTGCCCCCCTAATTTTACATAAACTATTGTTTTGAAATGCTCTTGGGAGGACTGCATCTTTTTACGAGTCTAGGAAGTACTATCAATGGTGAAGCAATAAGCTAAAGAATGAAAACAAACAAACGTAAAAAGTACATTGTTTTAGGAGGTTTCCAAAGTGGTCCACAGCGGGATCATCCTCTGAGCAAGTGAACGGTGTAGCATCATACACAACTCCATTAATACTAGCTGATTTACCCGCCATGCTTTCTATCATCATACCTGAAAAAACGAAAAGAAATAGAATAGTAAAGAAAAGTCATTATTGTGCATCAAAGGGACAAATCCAAGTGTCCGCATTATAAAGGTGTCCGTATTACAGAGGTAGCCCCTGGAGGATATGAAGTTTGGTATCTTCGGCATCAAGTGCACTGTCCGTAATAGAAAGGTGACCCTATTATGGAAGTCAGTGGGTGAGGTTCGAATGTGATTCAAGATGATAGCGGCAATCTTCGGAAGACTTCGGAAGTCTTCGGAAATCGGAAGTCTTTGTTTGAGCTTCGCCATTACCTCCGATGGTATGAATTTCAGTCACGTATCCACTGGCTAGCGTTGAAGATGATATAAAACAAGCAATAAAATGAAGCGACCCCTACCAATTGTCATACGCGACGGAAATCCGTGAGGGTTGAAAATAATGTCTGGCGTCATTCCTGATTCTGAAAAAGGCATGTTTTCAATCGGCCATTTTTGGCTGCAAAGAAAAAGAAAAATACAGTAAACACAGAACCAATCAGAACTCGTAGCAAAAAGATGTTTCCGGCGTCAAGCGCGGGAAAACATGTAACCGGTGCCAACCGCGGGAAAACATGTAACCGGTGGCCAAGCGCGGGAAAATACATGTATGTTGACTGGTTTTGGATTTGCTTCTGATTGGTTAAAAACAGCACGTTTGCTTTGATTGGTTAAACACATTGCACGAGATTTACGAACGACTGCAAACGCAAAATCAAAGGCAAAAATACAAGAGCGCGGACTGTTTTAAAGCTGCTCTCATTCATTGTGCGAAAAAACGTACGTAAATTTTAGAGTTTGCTCGCAGTACATCGGAAATATTTTTCATACAGTTACTCGTTCTGAAGCCGCAAGTGTAACAGTACTTTTATTTTCTTTAACCTTTGGCATTGTAGACGAGGAAAGTAACGTTTAAGGTACAAACCTACAAATTCCTTTCTGTCCATGCCGACTGGAAAATTTGTCCCCTATGATTGGATTTCTCTAAAATGAAACAAAGGCAACAACGTTAATTTATGGAATGATTTATTACAATGCCAAACAACGTTAAAAAGTGACCAGGCCCTGTTTGTTCAAAAGGTGGATAGCGCTATCCACCGGATAAATCACTATCCAGTAGATAAGTATTAACAAAATCCACTGTGTTATCCGCTGGATAGTGATTTATCCGGTGGATAGCGCTATCCACCCTTTCAATAACCGGGTCCAGGAGGGTAATTTGTTCATGTTTGGGATGGTCTTGAACATTCTTTTACATAAGCTCACCAACAAATGGCGCTGGATAAATCGTTATCGAGTGAATAAAATGTATACATCCATTTATTTACATTTTATCCGCGGAATAAGTATTAATTCAATTGAGTTACTCACCTAAACCTTACTAGATAATCAAGAATCGCGAGTGTTTCTTGAGCGTCGTAAAACCAAAACCAAAGTAATTATTCTGGCCAATCACAACAGACACAGACAAAACAATGAACCAATCACAAGCCGAAGCAAATTCATGTAGCCGGCACCAAGCGCGGGAAAATGCGTGCGAGCAAGTTACGATTGGTTTAAGTTTTACTTCTGATTGGTTGAGAAAGTGGCGCGAACTTTGTTAGCCAATCACAGAAAGTAGCACTCAGTGCAAATCCAAAGCAATCTCGAAATTACTTTCGACACTCAACTGAAAAAGCTCTAAATAAATTCTTGCTATCCTTGACGGAGATGGTTTAACTCTCAAAAATGAAACAAATGGACTTACCTGGATTCTTAATTTAATAGACACTCTCTGAAGTGTACCAGTTCCATCGTCATTTCCAAGAATTTTTACCTGAAAATCACCGCAAAAGATGAAAAACACATCATTCACTTCGCTTAGCAACAACACGAAAAAGACAATGCCTGGCGTAAACAAAAATATTTGTCACAAAAACGAGAGAATAAGCGTACTTACATCGTCAACAACGGCGTTTTCTAGACTGCTGTATTTCTTGATGACTGACTTGCCAGTGTTGTTATCAATGTAGCTACAAAATAAACCAAACAAGGATAAATGTAACTCTTTTATCCTTCAGAATGGCCTTGATTCGTGTAATTTGGCTGTAATTCTGAGTCTGGTTAAAATCCTAAAGCGATAATCCTCTGCGAAGTTTCTTCCTATGGTACTATTGAAATTTTGTTTACCCAATTTCCATGTTTGTGTGGTTCTTAATTGAGTGTCAAGTAATTACTCTGACAAATCACAGAACTCGCAGACAGTCCGATGAACCAATCACAACACGAAGCAAGTACATGTAGCCCGTGCCAAGCGCAGGAAAATGCGTGCGAGCAAGTCACGATTGGTTTATGATTGGTTTATCAGTAAAGTAGCGCGAGATTTTTAGCCAATCACAAAGCGTAGCAATTCAAAACCAAAGTTCTTGATGGACTTCTGAACATTTCTCAGTCATGGATATGTAATCGTGTAGCAATAAAAGCCATAGCAATTACTTTCACAATAGCTGTGCTTAGAGAACTATTAAATGTCATAAAAAAAGGCCAGAATCAGACGTTACGTTTTATCAGGTTGACTGAGAGCGATGACTTCACATGAATAACAGCCAATAAAACATTGACTGAGAACACGTGATGCCTTACCCTGAGCCAATCAGATGACACGCATAATAAGATGTCATCATTTACTGGCCATTATAGAAACAAAGACCATCACAGTTGCAACTGTCATCTTACAATAAAACCAGTAATACCAGTTTTTTTTTCTGGTTGTACAGGTTTCTTACCAGTAATACGGGTTTCCTGTCTCAAGCTTGGCTCCAATTGGTGGAAGACCATCAATGTCCAGAAATCCCTGGACTCGTTCATCATTAGGAAGACGGCCTGTGGTCAAAGTTAGTTCTAAAACTCATTATTAATTCATGACGAGAACACAAAGGAAATCACTACCGTGAAGGCGTTTTGGATACCCGGTCTTAATTTGCATAGATTTTGGCGATTTTATTCCTTCGTTTTCTACGCATTAAATGATTAGTTTGAGAAGAAAAGCAAACACTCGAAAGAGTGTTTCATAAGATTTCCAAACACTTCGAAGTGGGTTAAAAATACTCGGCTGCGCCTCGTTTTTTTCAACCCACGTCTCGCTGTTTGGATACCTGACGAAACACCCGTCCTCGTGTTTGATGTATTACATGAAATACGGTGGAATCTGTTACTTCGACCTCTAACAGGCCGTAAAAATTTGATCGTATTAAAGACAATCGGTTTAAAGTGTTGAATTTGTTTTCTACTCATTCGAGAAGTTGCAATTTCGTTCCACATTTGTTGCGTTGAATCGTATATCATTCGCTTAAGTTCGGGGTTCAACAGTAACCATCGATTGCTTATTGATTAATTAGGCATATTAAAGCCATAAGCCACATCCCATAAATGAACTGCATTTCAATTGCAATGCCAGTGAAAAGAAGGGGAAACAATGACTCACCGAATCTTAGACTTGAACTCTTGCCAGAGGTTCCAGCAATTTTATTAAGATCCACTATCTAAAAATGGAAAAATCAACACGTATACAACTCAAGATAGCCTACACTCTTGAAGCTAAAAATTCACAACACTGGCAACAAAAAACAGGTAGAATTATCTGCGAGCGAATATTTTGTGCTACACACCTCACACTTAAGCACCGTTCCGTGCGCAAATCCACGCTCAAAGGATGCTTTATTGAGGATCATTGCATCTTCCATATCATATCCCTGTACAAAGTTGTAATCAAGTTATTTTGGATCATGACTTTTTAATACAAGTAAGCTATAGTAAAAGATGTAACATGCAAGGCCCTTGCAGCGAGAGCATCAACGTTAAAACAAGTCAGCACAGAAAGGTTAATTTTTTGTAACAAAACCAGTTTCCAATGACTAAAACCAACCAATCACAAAAGTCTTACTGACGTTATCCAATGAATAATCAGAACTTGTTGCATATAGAAACAACCGCAGGAAAAACGCAACCAGTGCCAAGCGTGGGAAAATATGTAACCGGTACCAAGGGTGGGGAAAGATGTCACCGGTGCTAAGCGCGGGAAAAGATGTAACCGGTGCTAAGCGCGGGAAAAGATGTAACCGGTGCTAAGCGCGGGAAAAGATGTAACTGGTGCTAAGCGCGGGAAAATGCGCGTGAACCAAGTTATGATTGGCTCGGGTCAAGCTTCTGATTGGTTGAATTACAGTGTTTAGCATATGACCCTACATGTCTTACAACGGTTAAAACAGGTGTAAATTGTACATAACTTACAGTGTAGGAAATAACAGCCACAACAGCATTTGTTCCAAGGGCATAATTGTCGATAGCTAACTCGTCATGAGCAGCGGGACGCACCAGAGGAGACTGGGGTGTCTGAGGCAAAAATAAAACCGGGGTAAACTAAACAACTAAACATAACCGATTTCCCGAAAGTCACGGGAAAATTACAGCAACTAAATTAATTGTTTATGTCTTTATGCCAAAAACCTTTTGAAAAAACATTGACATGCAACGTAATGTATCAGTCATTTCCAAATGTGATCAACTCATCAATGTGGCCGGTACGGTCTGCCACTCAAGAAAAAAATGTTCAAAGATTATTAATTGCATTACTTCTTTGTTTAGAAAGTGGGAAAGATTTCGCTTTATAAGGCTTCAAGTGCTGATTTGTAGGGACTTGACACATAATTTCATTGCACTTAATATTTGTCACGATTTAGATGTGATAAATAACTACTCAAACAAAAGTAGGTAGTGACCATTGGAACGTAGCGATAGTAAAAGGCTGCAAAGCATTGAAAGTAACATCCCTTTCTTACTTTGGAAACTGAATTATGCTCTTTTCATAGATCTGCGATACTCACCTGCAGCTTGTAGAGTTTGTTGTCACCGCGATGTTTCAGTGCCTGAGCTGGCGTTCCCATCGTCTGTTTTCCCATCTGGAGAACGAGAAAATCGCTTCATTAAAAATGGTGGTTAAGAGGACCCATGAAAATAACTCTTGAAAGTACATGCACACACACATGCACTTAAGCTCGCAGTTTTCAATTGAGTGCCGAAAGTATATTGTATTTGCTTTGGTTTGTATTGCTACATATTGCAATTGGTAAATAAAAACTCTGATGCCACTTTCTCGATTAATCAGAAGACCAAAACCGGTGTAACTTGCTCGTACGCGTTTTCCCGCGCTCGGCGCCGGCTACACACGTTTGCTTTGAATTGTGATTGGTTCATAGGTTTGTTGGCGTTTGTTGTGATTGGTCAAAGTGATAACTTTGATTTTTGGTTTTCTAGCGGATTTCAGTAGCCCTTTTCGCGGTTAACCTTTATCATTCCATTTGCATTACAATAAAGGTCAACGTGATTGTGAGGCAATATGGGGCAGAAACTACAAAGTTGCCCGAAATTGCCTCGCAACCACGTTGACTTTTATTTTAATGCAAATGAGAAAGGTTGACCGCGAAAAGGGCTATTGAGTGTCGAACGTAATTTCGCAACTGCTTTGGTTTTGCATCGTTACGCTTTGTGATTGGCTAAAAAATCTCGCGCCGATTTTTAACCAATCAGAATTAAAACTAAAACCAATTGTGACTTGCTCGCAGGCGTTTTCCCGCGCTTGGCACCGGCGACATGTATTTGCTTTGAGTTCTGATTGGTTCATTAGATTGTCTGCGCCTGTTGTGATTGGCCAGAGTAATTACTATGGTTTTGGTTCACTCAATTGAAAACCAAACTAATACAGATCTGTAATAAATTGATGCATTTACCTGACACTGGTACATGTTGCGAGGACTTTGGTTAAAATCGGAATACGGAGTTAAGCTTGCAATAGCACTAAGCATGCTTGTCTGCTTCAATTCAAGATGAGTTGTTTCCTGCATATGTTGAAAATGAGATGTTAATGAAAAAAAAAAACCGAGGTTTTCTCATACAAAGAGAAAACAACAAGCAAAGAAAGTAAAGTTTGAATGTTGGACATCTAAGTGAAATATTTCCTACAATGATAATTACATACCCCTTCAATTGCTTCGTCTTTGACGACAGCAACATTCATGTAGACCTACAAAACGACAATTTCGTCAGTTGACATGCAAAAAGTAAAACTCTAAAGGCTGGTTTTCACTAACGATCGAGTCAGAGTCTTATAAAATCAGAAGTGTATCTAGTGAAAATCAAACAACAGGGTCGTAAGCAGTAAGCAGCAAAGTCCCCGCAAAAATGTCCCTTTAAGGGCGTTCGCACAAAAATGTTCTAATATTATTTTTTTTTCTAAAACTTTTGCTACAGCTAGGTAACGAGTCACTCGTATCAGAAATCAATAAAGTGGAGGGTCACCGACTTCGTTTCTGATAAAGGTATCTGAAAGGCCACCCTAATTTTGAAAAATCGGTCTTCCTTACTCGATAAGGCCCCAATGTCTGTTAGTCCAAAAATATTGTAAATGAATCTCTAAAATGCCACGCTCTATGCCAAATTTTATACAAGTGGGTTTATTAAGCAAACCATTTAACTGATGATGTCCCTTAAAGTAACTCTGATCTTTAAACGACAGCATTTGTATACTCTGACAGCCAAAAGTTGGCAGGATTCGATGTTGATCAGGTAGAAAAATGAAAAAAATTTCAACTTCCTACACTGATTTTTTGTTCATTTTTGTTCACAATCTATCGAGAATTGGAAAAGAAAATTATCTATCAGAAAAAAAAACATATGGGGGTCACCAACCGTCCAAGCGAGTTAAATCTAAGCAAAGTTAACGCAACGACTACTAGCTTTTTATGTGCTTAGATTTCTTCTCTTGAGTGGTTCACAGATGACGTAGCATGGCATTGCGACATGAATTGCGTGCGCAGTAAGGATGCGCATAAACAAATAGATTGTTGTGCAAATGGACACACACCTGCTCAAATGTACCAATCATTTCCACTTTACTGGCTGCTAGGTTCAGTACAGGTCTCATCATGCGGGCAGGTGTGGAGAAGATGTACAGTCCTTGGTACTGGCTGGATACATTTGTGATGGGTACAAGGCATATCTCTAGCATCAGAGGAACCTGTCACAGACAACAATATCAGTTATAATAGATAGGAGTGCGGGGCTGGACTTTTTTAACAGGACATATGGCCTGGTACAGTATGGTACGATACGGTATGGTACGGCATGGAACAGTATGATGCGGTGTGATATGGCACGATAAAATACGGTATGCCACGGTGCTTTTTACTCAGTACAATAGGGCACGGTATCGCACGGTACAATACGGTACAGTATGGCACGGTACAATACAGTACGGTATAGCAAGTATGATACGTTATGGTATGGCACGGTACAATACGGTACGGTACAATCAATACGGTACGGTATGGCACGGTACGATACGGTACGGTATAGCAAGTACAATACGGTAAGGTTCTATGCGGTATGGCACGGTACAATACGGTTCTTTATGGTATGGCTCGGTAAAATACGATATGGTGTGAAACGAAATGATGCAGAACGGTGTGGTATGATACTGTATGTACAGGAGTGCATTTCGTGATTTATGGGAAGCGGCTCATGCAATTTTGAGAACTTTCAAAACATCACGAGTGACCATTAATCACGAAATGCAGAGGTAGTTCATACAATTTTTTGTATATAATATTCTTAACAAAATTTTGCTGAGGTCATCAACGCGCCCTTGTGTACACAAAACTCTTCAATGGTTTCCAAAATGCTCACATGTTTTATTTTTAACCAATCAATAACAATCGTTTGACAGATAAACCAGGCGTGAAATCTAAAATTTTATCACATCATTAAAAAATATATATTTAAACTTGAACTTCTGCGCTTTGAAAGTAAGCGCAAAAGGTTCGCATTTTCATGGAAACTTTCGCATTGCACTTTATAACCTAGATTTGCACTCTATAATCTATTTAAGCATTCGTCATTGACCAATCAGAAACTCTATAATTGTTGAGTATATGATAAGGTACGGAACGGTAGGATACATAATGCTGCTGTATGGTATGGTACAATACGGTACGGTACGGTACGGTACGGTGCGGTATGGCAAGGAATATGGAACGCCATCTTGAATTTTTCTGATACCTTTTTTCGAAGGAATACAAGTCAGTGACAGTACTGAATTCAACAACCTTTACCATGTACCTTTTCCTGTCCAAGTACTTTTAACATACGAAGTCTGTTTACAAGTGAGGGAGCAAGGTCCATATCAACTCTGCCGATCACTCTTCCATCCAGTATCACCATATAACAAGACTTGATATCACCAGGGGCTGGAGCATCATACAGGGTCATCCCCAGTGAACACAGCAGTCTGGAAAGATGGGCTGTCTGTGGCATGGTATTGACCACCTAAAGAGAAATACACAGGGTACAGGGATGGCACTAGAATTTTTCAATCTGGGTCCTCGGACCCACATGTCCGGTCAAATTGGGGTCCCAAGCATTCTATTCAAGATTCAAAGTACGTGGAGTGAGTTCTTCAAGTCAACATCTTGCGTCCTGGGACGCATTAAAATTTTGATGATGCATTTTTGGCATTTTGTTTGCGTAAAAATGCACGATTTCTGTGTTAACGTGATATCTGGGGTACCAATATGTGATTGTTACAGTGAGGCGTATACTGTAAGTCTCTACCTGCCTCGACTAGCCTCAGCTCAATGCAGGTAGAGCACATGTAATATTTTAGCACTTTTCTGATAACTTTGTTCTCATATTTAAACTTGGGACATCTTGCAGCGATTAGGCAATTATTACCATCCTGGTTTTAATAACTGTATGATTTAGTGATTTTCTAATGATTATGAATGATTTTCTCCAAAGCAAATTGAAAATTTTTAAAGTAGTAAATTGGTGATTTGTGAGATCAGCAACACATCAAAGTACTGCTAAACAGCTTTCATTTGAATGGTTACACTTAAGGATTTCATCCACACAAAAAATTAGAGCCACCTTGTACAGCATAATGAACAGCACCACAGGAAAGTACTGCTCAGTAGCTTTCATTTGAATGGTAACACTTTAGAATTTCATCCACAGACTAAAAAATTAGAACCACCTTGTACAGCATAATAAACAGTACCACAGGAAAGTACTGCTCAATAGGTTTCATTTGAATGGTCACACTTAAGGATTTCATCCACAGACTCAAAAGTTAGAACCACCTTGTACAGCATAATAAACAGTACCACAGGAAAGTACTGCTCAGTAACTTTCATTTCAATGGTCACTCTTTAGGATTTCATCCACAGACTCAAAAGTTAAAACCACCTTATACAGCATATATAAACAAACAGAACCACAGGAAAGTACTGCTCAGTAGCTTTCATTTAAATGGTTGCACTTAAGGATTCACCCACAGACTGACTGTTAACAAATTTAATCACAATGCCATTTCTTCATTAAACCCAACTTTGTATACACTGGAAGTTTATAATATTTGACTTTGTTGAAAAAACAGTAATTTCTGGAGTGTATGTTTCTTATATTGGAGTAGCACTATACAAATGTATTTAAGCTTACCTGACAAGAGGCTGCCATATGGTTCAATAATCCACAAGGTGCCCCATCTGGAGTATGAACTGGACATAAAAACCCTGAAATATGAAACAAAATGCTACTTCAACTCCACTATCAAGGTATATCAATATGCAACTAGGCATGAACAACTAAACGACAGAGAAAATGAGTTTTTTTGACAGCATACCCCAAGCCTCCGGTAACAACTTTCTTACAGACGTTGTTCTCATCTGAGAAAAAAATGATCCTCTGTGGACACAGCGAAAATGGGAAAGGAATCTGTAGAAGTTAAGACGGTCAGCTACCACTGCAAATCCTGAAGTCTGCAGAGAGAACAAACTGTACTTTGAGTCAATGGGAATTTGGGAATTTTGCTGTTTTTTTATTTTCGTTTTTGTCAAACATTTGCTTACATTTTGACCAATCTGTTACCCTTGGAACAATGCTCTTTTAACACCAAAGAGAGAACTTCACATGAATTCTTGAACCGATCTAGCAAACCATAGAACCATAGATAGAATTGCAGAATGTCTGGTTATTGATAACCAAAGACATTTTTCTTATTACTAGTATCAATGGACTAGTATAAACAAGGTTTTTCTTAGAGCAGGGACACAGGGAACTTTACTTGGCTATTTCAATTCTTGTCCCAGCTATTTCTCAGGAAAATGTGCCAAGATATTTGAATAAAGAACTGCTAAAGTTGATGGGCTATTTGATCTTTATGACAAGTGAAATAGCACTATGACTTGTTACTAATGCCTCTTTCGTAGCAGTTAAAACAAAAACCCAAATTGGTCAGAAATGGCCTAAAATACATGTTATTCACAATTGTGTCCCGTGTCCCTCAAAATTTCAAAAATTTTCTGCCATACTCCCCAGTGGGAGGGAGTGTCCCCCCCCCCCCCCCCATACCTACCCGGAATTGGGACTGCATAACAATAAATGATCAATCCCTGTTATTCACAATTGTGTCCCTGTTATTGCAAACCTTAACCAAAACCCTGGTATAAAGAGTTTTAACAGAAGTGAACCATAAGATTTTTGGCTTTTCAAAGCATTACTAACAACAACTGACATGACTCTCTGAGCAGGAAAAAAGTGAGGCGATTTACAGACTCATGCTATTGTAAAAGTTTAAGGTAAAATATTTAACCTGCATAAGTCCAAGGCCTGATCTGGACACAAGATTTCCAGTAGCAAGAAGATATTCCATCTGGTGTGATATGTTAGTACTACGTGACATGGCTTGTAGTAAAGTGGCTGACAAAGAAAAAAGAACAGAACTGCAATGAGATACCAGGACTAGTTTAGCAAATAATAAGTTGACTGGAGGCAAGATGGTCAGGTGGTTTGCTTGTCAGACTTTTGCTAAGAAGGCGAGTGGATCAAATTTATTAGACAAGGAACTTCACTCCATGATGTCTCTCTTCTCACAAATATATAAAAAAATACAAGCCAGTAATTAAGCTATCAGGAAAAGCTAAAAAAATGCATGGGGTGGGGGGAAGGGAATAACCCTGAATTTACTTCACCAGCATTGCATCCAGGGGTAGCAATCCTCCTAGTCACTTAGAACTTAGTATATAAACCATATCGCCCCGTGATGGAATATCACCCCATCCAGAGGGGATGGACAACCAGGGGGAGGGATAATACCCCTTGTCACTTAGTATATAAACCAGGTCACCCTGTGGTCATGGACTAGCACCCCATCCAAGGGGGGAGGGGAACAAACACTACTAGTCACTTCATGCTATAGAAACCACAGCTAAACCAGCTGGCTCATTTCATCTGCTTGACTGGACATAGGCATTCCTCATAGTAAAACTGTTGCCCAGTTCTTTATAGAAAAGCTTCATCAGTATAGGTTGTTTTGGGTAATCACTTAGAGGTATGTTCTTAATGTCGGCAGAATTCTTACATGAACCATCCTCAAACAATACTCACATGTATTCAGATTAAAATTTTGTTTGGTCTTGATATCCTTTTCCAAGTTGGCCCGCACATTATATAACCAGATCTCCAACTTTTCCTGTAAGAAAAAGGTGCTTTTTTTAAGATAAAACTTTTGTTCATGACATTCAGCTTTTTGTCCTAACCTTTTTATATATATTGCTTTGGTTTTATGGTTTGCAGTTTTCAAAACTGACAAATCAACTTAGATTTCGACTGACTTAGTTGTTACCTTTAATGACATAAGATACAAATGTCCACCAAGTAGTATTTCTTGCATCATAGGACTATCTGCTGACTCTGCGGCACATTTTTCCAGTGCCAATGCATATAACTTCCTTGCCATAAAACTGAAATGACATGATGATAAATTATTGAGTACAAAATGGTGCTGAAAATGTTATAAACAAAACAAATCAGAATGGTATTTTGTTATACTTACACCAATAAATTAAACTTGTCCTTATTTGAATCCAGATGAACACAAATACACTGTCTGGTAAGTAGTAAAACAAAGAACAATTGACTTAATTGATCTAAACTACCCGTCAAACTACTAATTTTTAATTTATAATAAGTAAACAAAGCAGATCACTAACATTGCTGCAAATATCAACTTGTTTACAAATGGATCAACATTCTGTTCCCTTCCTCTGTCTCAATTACTTTGTATACCTATTTATTTGCGATGTAATTTATACTCACTGAATAAGATATTGTGCTATGGCTTCATATGAATACCAATCTGGTAAACCCATCTTGACTTTAAATCTTTCACCTATTAAAATGTTATAAACAAAATAATTACATTGAGACAAATAAATTGGTAGGTAGAAAAGTAGTATATGTAGGTATATGGAAAGGTAGGAGTCAAGATAATCATCTGCTAAATTAAGAGTAGTATATGTGGGTACATACTGTAGAAAGGTGGAAAGTAGGTTGATGGGTATATGAGAGTAGTATATGTAGGTACATGGAAAAGTGGACCTGTGACAGGTAGATTGATGGGTAGGAGAGTAATACATACAGGTACATAGAAAGATGGGGGTAGGTTGATGGGTATCGTACGAGAGTAGTATATGCAGGTACATGGAAATGTGGACCAGTGACAGGTAGATTGATGGGTAGGAGAGTAATATATGCAGGTACATAGAAAGATGGGGGTAGGTTGATGGGTATCGTATGAGAGTAGTATATGCAGGTACATGGAAATGTGGACCAGTGACAGGTAGATTGATGGGTAGGAGAGTAATATATGCAGGTACATAGAAAGATGGGGGTAGGTTGATGGGTATCGTATGAGAGTAGTATATGCAGGTACATGGAAATGTGGACCAGTGACAGGTAGATTGATGGGTAGGAGAGTAATATATGCAGGTACATAGAAAGATGGGGGTAGGTTGATGGGTATTTGAGTCGTACAGTCGAACCTCCTTAATACGGACACCAAAGGGACAGACCAAAGTGTCCGTATTATAGTGGTAGGGAATGTATGAATTTTTGTATCTTAGGGACCAAGACAACTGTCCGTAATAGAGAGGTGTCCGTATTAGAGAGGTGTCCGTAAAGAGAGGTTCGACTGTATATGTAGGTTTATAGAAAGGTTGGTAAGTGGCAAATGCAAGTTTAGGAACTTGGTAGATAGGAGAGAAGTATTAGGTGATTTGATTAGAACATGGTGATGTTTTATACAAGATGCTCATGTATAATTAGTAGTATATATAGGCATGAAGGTTAGAAGAAATTGAAAAAGGGCAATCAAAACATGTTAATAAGCTGGTAATAAACATTTTTGGCTCTCTTACCAATATAACTGAGAATAGCCCGTTGGGTAGATGCTCCTTCTGACTGGGCTGTCCTTAGCATAGAGGCAATACAGCTTCAACAAAACACAACAGAAATCTTAGAAGGAAATCACAAACAAAAACAAGTGAAACAGAAAATCTTTACACTTCTAGCTTCAAAATAGAGTCCAAGTTGTAGTATGATTCTTACTGTTATAAGTTTGTGGCTGAAATACCAAGGTGTGCAAGTGTTGACAGTTTCTTGACATTTTGCAAAGTGAAATGTGGTATTTTATTATTTAAATGTAAGGGTTTTATTTTACTCTAAGCTACCCAGATGTTAATACTTACTCTTTGAGGAAAGTATTATCTCCTTCCCCAGCTACAAGGTCACAGTAGATCTGCTGATCTGTAGTGTTTACCAATGCCTTGGATATGACATAAGAAAATGCTCATAAGCAGTGTTTCGACATAAAGTACAAAATTAACAGAAAAAGAAAAATTTGCTTGGTCAGTTAAGCTTGACAATCTAAAAGTGGAATCAATTTATTAAAATTTAGAAGGATTTTTGGCAGAAAAAACCTTAGAGAACACCCTTTAGAAAAGACCAAGGAAGCTGGAAAGAAAATGTGGGACTCTCATCCACAAAACAATATGAACATCACACCTTCTTGTCACTTTAAAAATATTGAAGTCCCCCAAGGGTTTAAAATTACATTGGCAATACTTACCTTGAGGATGAAAACAAGAGGAATGTAGAATAACTCTTTTCTGTAGTTAATTGACATGATAATAACACCATCTGATAAGTAATGAAGAACCATATTCTGCAAAATACAATAAACAAATATAAGTTGCATTTAATTTTTGTGTAAAAATGTTTTGTTACTCTTTGCTAATCCAACTGAAAATGTATGTCTGGAAGAAGGCAATCAAGGCAAAGTGACTTCTTGCAAGCAACAGACACTCAAGCAATTTTTTGTGATAGAAGTGTGAAACAAAACCAAACTCCTGTCACTGCCCTTTGGGAAAATCACTATAGAGAAAAATGAAACCCCCAAGTTTCTTTTTATTTTTAAATGATTATGAAATTGTACCCTCCCCCCCCCCCCCCCCCCCCCAAACCCGGGAAATAATGAATTATCAGTCCCTTAGTGCACTTACCACAGCTGTCTGGTCTTTTCTAACAGATCTCATTTGTATTCCGTATTCTGTATATAAAGGTCCTCTACTCTTCCAAGATGGTCTGGTGATAGCTAATGGCTGAAAAATTATCCCAACAATGACATAAAGTTACAGTTGCCACTCTCATTACTGGTCGCTTTCAAGTTAAAAGCACTTTTGTAGATGAGACAAGAGGGAGTTGTCCACTTACAAAGTTTCTTCTTGGCAGGATGAGCATTCTTATCACTTTTTCAATGCCATTGATTATGAAATAACCTCCAGCCTCCTAAAGGAAGATTGCACCATTGACATAAAAAAGGCATCAGTTATGTTCTCATATTGTGTGCTGCTTTCCCAAGGAAAGGATTATCAGCTTTGACTCTAGGGGAAGGTGAATAGTCTTTCAAAAATCAAGGGTCTCTCAAAATTTTATTCAAATTTCAATGGCCTCGCAGACTCATTTTTGTAGCTTACTGACTAAAGAGGCGTAAACTACTATGCTGTCCATTTGAGTGAGTGAGTGAGTGTAACAATAGAATCCGAGCCCACAACAAATTCTGCCGATTTTGACCTGATATTCCCCGATCTTAACTCCTCTTTTGTTTTGGAACCTCGTTGGTTGTTCAATGTTTGTCGAGGATAGCTTCGCAACCTCGTTGGTTGTTCAATGTTTGTCGAGGATAGCTTCGCAACCTCGTTGGTTGTTCAATGTTTGTCGACGAGGATAGCTTTGAATTGCCTGAATCAAATGTTAACTCAGAGAAAGCTATCAGATTTCTAACAAATATGGCCGCCCGTGAACTCCACGCTTCCATTTTGTAGACGTTCATTTTGCATAACCGGAATGAAAAAACGCCTTTTAAGACTTCGAGGGAAAGAAAAAGTCCTTTAGAAGATTTCTGTGCCTTTGTTGTGGTGGTTTGAGAGCTGAAAGCGATGAAATTTGTCACAAGTGAGGATATGTCTTCTTTCAGAATTTATACTCGAAGTGGCAGACTGGAGTTACTAAGAATTTTCAAGCATTCCTGGAAAACTATGGTAAAGAAAGTCACATTTTTTAATGATGCGTCACGCAATATTTATTTTTAAAATGTTTCAGTTTCACCAATTTATAGCACTCATCACCACGGTTTTGAAAATTATAAAAACAAAATCTCCTGAATGCCATTACTTGTGACATTAAGGTGTCACACATTTCAGAAAGCACTCAGTTTTGTGATAAGGGCTGGGGCTAGGGCTGTGGCTGGGGCGAAGGAGAAGTCCTAGTCTTGCTCGAGTGAAGTACCTGGAGGTACATGAAAACTTACTGGGCTTTTATTCAATTCCTAACACTACATCTGACACTGTGGTATCATGTTTCATGTTGTTTCATTTTGCTTTTAATAACCTGCTTTGTAATAAAATCATGCATTGTGTTTGGCATACTTAGATGTAGGCATTTCCAAAGCTTTCCTTTTAAAACTTTACGTTTGATTTTAGTCCCAAATCGAAGAAGTCCACTGTGGTCTCTGTACATGAAGCTACAACAAATTACACATACCTCTGCTTCTTCATGGTGGCGAACAAGTTCTTTAGGTTTGAGCTTTGCCAAGGAGCAGTTGTTGGACTGCAAATTAATGTTATTAAAGGTCAGGTTACCATTTCAGGTGTACTGAAATATTCAATACCAAGCACTTTGGATCCAAAGTTAAACACTCAAACTTTCAACATTTAACTCAGACACATTTTTATCTCACCTTGACCATAATTGGGATATTTGCAATGGCCTTTGTTACATTTCCTTGTGGTTGATTGTCAAGCTTCCATTGCAAGGTCACCTGAAGTTTGGCTTTGTACGTAGTGCCGCGTTCTCGACACTAAGAAACACCATAAGAAAAAATTACACATCAAGTGAGTGTTTGCCATGTATGTGGAGTCTAAAAAATGGATGGTCTGTTCTAAAATGGCAGAGTATGTTATACATTTTTTATAGTTCCTATGGACTGAGGGTATCTAAGGGAACTTTCCATTTGTAAGAACTGGCCAGCCAGGCCAAAAGATGTATTCTGTTAACAAAATGACCCATCTGGCCAGCCAGTTCTGACTAATGGAAAATGCCCCAATTGAACATTCAGTGGTTATACTCAATCAAGTGTGGCTGTGTTTGTCAAGCAACAACACAAAATTCAACCCGCCAAAAAGTTTAATTCATCAATTTATTTCTGAACTACACGTTTATTAGATCAACTGGAAATTAATTGCAGCCTAACTCTAAGCTGCACCCACTTGAAAAAAAAACTGTGGATGTCTTATATGTCCAGAGGTTTAATTAGAAGCCGGCAACCGGTGAAATTCGCCAGCTACTTCCTAAATTATCGCCGCCTACTTTTCGATTAATTTCACTGAAGTTGATGCCCAGAATGCTGGAAATGCCACTGCTACTGCTTCAGTTTTATTGAAACCCCTGTATATCCTATGGTGATGATAAGTATGGATAATTCTAAGCTGATTGTCAGAATGAAAACATTTTGGATTTTGCCTGTCAATATAAAGCAGTTACTGTAAAGTAACATACCTCAGAAGGAAAAACTTTATACTGAGCGGCATGTAGATTGTTTTCTGATAAGGTTGGTACTCCAATGGAGGCATCCTGAAAAGTAGCAGTGAATAAAGTAAACAGCAGAAACAACAATAGCTGGTCAATACAGCTACCTCTCATTGCTCCCAGCCACTAGGGGTGCTTGTGCAACAACGCATCTGCAGTGTAAACCACAGACACTTCTCGCGCAGAGTCAGTTGTGGTCAGATTGGTTTTCAATTGAGTGTCAAAGATAATTTCATAATTTCTTTGGTTTTGCATTGCTATGCTTTTTGATTGGCCAGAGAGTCTCCAAAAGGCCAATCAAAAATCAATGGTACCAAAGTTTGCAAACAGCATGTGGTCTTCTTTCGGGTTGACTAAAACATTTATATATCTTGTAGAACTTACTGTGAAGTATAAAGTGGCTTTTTGACCATTTCCAAGCATGAACTCTTGAGGAAAGATGTTCTAAAATAAAATAATACAGTCAAGCAGAATCTAAATACTTTTAAAAAATACCTTTTTAAGGCACATACCTCTCCCTAGAAGAATTAAGAAGTAAATTTTAAGTAGCTCCCAAGCAGACACTCAGTCAGGGTACAGTCATCAGCACACACACACAAAACAGCTTTCTTTATTTATTACCACCAAGCTTTTAGCCAGCAGGGTGTCCAGGCATCTTACTGAATAACAATACATCCCATTGTACTGCATTGTATGATGCTTCGTTCTAAAAAAAACTGAATTAATTTTCTGCAATCCTGCACCTTACTCCATTTGTAGGTGTTTATCATTGTGGATGATCCGACTACGAAAAGCAATGCATATATAAACTATGGATTATAATAGCACCTCATACCTGAACTGCCAGTGAAAGACCTTCTTCTGACATAAAATTGAAAGATTCTATGTGAGGTCTTACAAGATCTTGCAGCGCCTAAAATATAAAACAACACAGAGAGAAATATTATATTTCCTTGGAAAATTACGCTATAAATAGCTAAGTAATATAAAGCTTACCTTGTGCTGTTGATTGGACAGATTACCGAAGTTGCTGGGCGTCAAATTCTTTAAACTTGGAAGAGTGCTGTTTTGCTCGTGTACAGCCGCCATTATGAAACAACATAAAGCACGTGTTTCCTTACCCCCCACCCCCGCGAAGGCTTTGTTAAAATCACTTTGCTTCCGAGAAAAAGAAAAGCCATCAACTTCTAATTCGACGCGATATTTTTTCACATTATATATTTTTACATGACAACGTTGGAAAATATATAAAATCTTCTAAATAAATAATCTTGAAAAAATAAACTGCCGCTAAAGCATTTTTCATGATCCAGCGCGACCCACCCTCCCCCTACCAAACCTGCCGTCGACTATCCATCCCATGAACCTTAGTGATCGAAATAGGCACGGCATACCAAAATGGTGGACAAGGACGATCCGAACGACCTTCAAAAAAGGATGAAATCAGAAACAAATAACGCGGTAATTTTATCTCAGAATCTTGCTCAGAGTTTCTTATGAAAATGAAGTTTAATTTGTGCTAGGAAATGGTGCCCAATTGAGTGTATTTTTTGACTGATTGCAGGAACAAGAAGACGACGAAAATGATGAGGACGATGAAGACGAAGAAGACGAGGAGGGATCTGAGGAAGACGAAGACGAAGTAGAACCCAAGTTAAAATACGAAAGAATAGGAAACGCTATGAATACTATTCTCAATGGAGAAGAGTGTGCTAGTTGTATGGCAGTACACACGAAGGTATATCGAAGATATGGGGGGCTGGGTCACTCTGGGCGACAGGAATGGCGTAAGTCCGCGAGATCTCGCGCAAGATCTCGCAGAGGCATTTTTAACGACGTGCATCTTTTGCAACGCAATCCGGATACCATCGACGATAATTCGAAGATCGAAATATTGTCTTGTTTGAAAATCCTTCAGATGCGTTTGCTTGAACACGACAACAAAATGAGCGATTGCCCAAGTCAGACTTTTAAACCCCAAAGTCTGTCAGCCGAGTCTGTACAGTCAAACCTCTTTTAACAAATACCTTTCAGACATCTGAGATATTAGGACAGTCGGTTGTGCCATGAGGGGACACCTCTAAAGTAGACAAAGGTCGTGAGGAATTAGTGAAAGTAGATTTTTCTGTTTCTTTTGGGCTAATATAAAAATCTTTTTTTTCTCCAAGCCATATGCCTTAGGATGCACCATGTACCATTTAACAAATAGATTCCATTTGGCCGTGTGTTTGTTCAGTTATAGATCACAGATGACGTCAAAATGTGGTAAGAACAAAAAAGTGGCACACGAGCCGCAGGCGATTGTGTCACTAATGTTCTTACCACATTTTGACGTCTTCTGTGATCTATAACTGAACAGACACACGGCCAAATGGAATCTATTTGTTTTATACAATGAACAGAAAAATATAAAGAGTAAAATTACGAACTTGCCACGTAGCGCTTCGCTGTTCGAAGATTTGTTCCAGTTTAGGTATTTTTCAAGTCGCCAAGAACACTTTTCGTCTTGGTTTCTTCTTTTTCTTGCTCGTAAAAAGCTCCTGCTAAACATTTTTCGAGGCTTTCACTTCCTCAATCCAGAATAATCTCGCAAACATTTTCAAAATTGTGCGCCATGTTGGACAAAACAAAGCAAAAAATTTTTCTATGACGTCAGCTGTGCGTCTGTACTCTGATAGATCATAGGCAACGACCAATTACAGAGCGCGTAGTATTCAGTTCATTGTATAATTATAAGATATTCACACCAGTACAACCTCTTCCACAGTAACATTAAAGACACAAAATAACCTTGATCTGGCAACGGGGCTGTCATTAACCTTTGAGGTTGCCTGCGACACAAGAAAAGTAGGTGATCATAAACTCAAGATAACCTGAGTCCAATAGTTGTTGTCCTTTGAGGTGCCGATCATCGTCAGCGCACATGCCAGCCAGAATAGCTGGCTGCCGGGTCCTAATAACAGCTCTGTAGCAAGGTTCTTTGAATAAGAAAGCTTAGTCTGGGAGGGGGTACTTCTGTTAGGGGATTACATGTGTGTGCGTTTATGCTCTCAAAGTCCTGATCTCGTGTCTGTTTCTAGTTTCTTGCTCTAGGAACCCACTATGGAGTTGTTCACATATTGGATCACCAAGGAAACCCAAGCAGTAGCAAAAAATACCCGTCAGTAAGTACATATACATGGTCTTATAACATTGTAAAAGGGGGAGGGGAGAGAGAGAATTGAATGGTAAAAACTGCCAACCTTCCTAACATGTTTGTCTATAATTGTAGTCACAGGAAAAAATACTAGGTTCCCATTTTTGGATATTTTAGGGTATTTAAAAAATACCCATATAAATCCCAAATTTGGAAGAGTGAGACAAGTCCCAACCAGGGAATGTGATTGGGAATTCCCAGGTTGGGACTTGTCTCACTTTGCCAAATTTGGGAATTTTGTTGGTGTTCTGTAAATACCCTAAAAAAATCCCAAAATGGGAATCAGATATTTTTTCCTGTGAGTTTGAAATCATTTTAAACTACAGCATAGTAATGTCAAAAGATAAAAACAGGAATGGAAGATTAGTGAAAAAAATCAAAATATATTATGTTTTAACATTTTTCTTTTTAGCACACTACAGCTATTAATCAAATAAGCATTGATCAAAGTGGAGACTACGTTGCCAGCTGTTCAGACGATGGACGTGTAAGTACAGTACTCTTCAGTGGCCTTGTTATTCCTATCCTGCAAGCTAAAGCAGGTCCTCTTGGTGCAAAACGCGACTGGTGAAGCCTTGATTTATGAGCCTGCAAAAAAAGGAGGGCCTGCATGCAGCATCCAATTTTTTAATTCCCCACATTTACTGCCAAAAGTAGCATTAATTCTAACTGGTTAAAAATGACAAAGCGATGTCTTAATTGTGAAATTAAGCAGCATAAATCACCTAGAATAATGTAGCTTTGTACCATGGGAGATTGTAAAAAACAATCTCTAATTGGTTATGAAAGGCAGAAATCCTTTCTTCTCTGGTCTTTCAGCAGATATTTTAATTCAATGTGGTATATATAGAATAAATTACCTGTTAGGTATTATGATGTGCATTATATATACAAATTCAATCCTTTATATCATGACACAACAAAGATTATTTATTTTAATTTTATTATTTAATAATTTTTTATTGCTAGTAGTGCTGTTGGTGTCTATGTTGTGGTTCAATTTTTATTTTGGTTTGAAAATTGCAATTCAGTAAAACTTTTCCAAGTGTAATTTACAAGTGACCTGTGTAGCCTGGGATTGTTTCAGAGGTTGAAAACAATAGCTACACTTGTAAATTACATGTGTAAAAGTTTTATTGAATTGACCCCAGTTTAATATTTATTCTCCTTTATCTCAGATTATGGTAATGAATCTGAGACAAAGGGAAACAAAAATTAAACTGGTTTACAAATATTTAAATCAAAATAAATTTTAAACCCCAACAACTATGTGCTGAGTACATGTTTCACCACACATTTGACATTTTATTTCAGTGATTATCTACATGTATACCTTTGTCTGCAATAGTTTGAGTGCATTTTCAATAATGTACCCAAGTTACTCTAAAGATGTATTATTATCAGCAGTAAAAACTATCTGTATGCTATACAGTTAAAAGGAACACAGGGCACCAAGGCGTGACCTGTGCTCCACCTAGTGAGACTAGAGTTAAAAAATATTATACAATAAAAGGTAAAGTTAAAATATGTATATGTTATATAATAAACTAAGCAAATTTATGCTAAAATATGCAAAATGTTCAAAGCTCTAGAACAGGAGACAAACTGGAGCACGGGTAAGATAATGTCTAATGTGTCGCAACCTATTATTATTATTATTATTATTATTATTATTATTATTATTTATACTGGGATACAGATGTACATTGTCATACGGTCAATTGTTTTCTCCATGAATTACATCACAAGTCAACTTTTTTCAATTACATTTATTTTTTATATATTTTTTATTTTTATCAACTTTATTGGACACAAACTTACAAAATAGGTTTGACCAAAGGGAAAAGACACGAACGGAACACAAAAAGCCACATGACGGCTATGTTGTAGTTAATTTTTTTTATTTCAGGTAATTTTTAGTTTTCCATTGTTTTGGGGTATGGTAATATATGCTAATGAATTTGAAACAAAGGAAAAACAAAAATTACCTGAAATAAAAAATAAACTACAACAGCTACCCAAGAAACTTAAAATATAGTTAAATCCTTGATAACAAAGGACTAAAAGTTAATGAAATTAAGTAATTAAGTTAGAGTGGGAGGGGCAGGTATAAAATAGCGACCATGTACACAACATATGTACATCAAAAACAGAGATAACTAAAGAGGAGTACAAAAGAGTGAGAAAAACTTTAAAAGAGCCAGGACTAAGGAAACTACTTCGAAGAGCTATTTTATATACAGTGTTCCATAGATTAACAGTGTGACTGAAGTAAGAAAAATTGAAAAGAACTCAGGTTTTACAAAAGGGAACTTTAAGAAGGGTGCGGGGACTCTTACTTATTTAGCAATCATTCATTATTATTAATTTTGTCAAGTTATTATAGATTGGTTAGGTATAAAATAATATGCATACAGAGGAATTGTTACTTCAATGCTCAGACAGTTATGGTTTTACAAAAGGGGTCTTTAAGAAAGGTGCAGGGATTCTTACTTAATTATTTATACCTTAATTTACAATAATTTAGTAATTATTTATTAATTTGCTAAGTTATTATGAATTGTTAGGTATAAATAAAATATACATACAGAGGAATTGTTACTTCAATGCTCAGACTGTTTTATCATGATATGATTCATAATACAAATTATAAGTTTTTAGTCTTTTTATATTCCTATATTAGTTTTATTCTATGGTAGATTGGCACAACTTTGATGATGACAGAAATATGTCAAAACATGCCTTACAGAATAAAAACTGTAGCTCTCTTATTAGATATTTAATAATAATGATGATTATTATTAATTAAGCCAAACATTGTGGTTAAAATGTGGTAACTGTACCTTGAAATGTATTTTTACCAAAAGTTATAATGATCTGATAAAAGTTATATTTCCCAGGTTGTTATAACTATCGGTAATGCTTTGCAGAAAAATGCTTTTGCCACTTTTCAGTTATGATTTGACGAGATGGAAGTGAAACTAATTTCATTGTTAGGTAGCATAAAAATTGTATCCAAATATTTACATATTCATCTTCATTTTGAGTTTAGAGAGCGAATCATTTAAGTGAATTAGGGCCTGGTCGCGCTACAGTCAAAAACAAAAATTAGCCTGTGCAAAAATCAAGGAAAACAAAAGAAACCGCTCTGGTGGGACACGCTTTTTGTGGAATGTTTTTGTTTTTATGTCGTTTTGCGCGGGCTAAATTTTGTTTTTGGCTGTAGTGCGACCAGGCCCTTATATAGCATGAAAAGTAATAATAATTAAGGGGAAATGTAGTACATATTATGTACTCACTTTGTACAACATTTTTCGTTATGTTATCACGCCCACCCTTGTCTCTTGCACCGTTTTATTGCGTGCATGCATGCAGGTATTTCTGTATTTGTAACTTTACTTTATTGTAACTTTACTTTATTGGTAAAAAATTGCATGTAACTGAAGCTTGAAATGTATTTTTACCAAAAGTTATAATGATCTGAGAAAATTTATATTTATACCCAGGTTATTATAGCTATCGGTAATAATATTATGTTTCATAGATAAATGCTTTTGTCACTTTTCAGTTATGATTTGACGAGATGGGAATGAAACTAATTTCATTGTTAGGTAGCAAAAATTTGTATCCAAATATTTGCATAAATTTAATTATGTCAGAAACCCATAAGTGGGTTGAAATGTGCAACTGTCTCTTGTACGCTTCAAAACAAGCTTCTGATTATTCAATTTGCTAAGAAGTTGTAAGTTTCAACCATACATGGAAAATCAAGATAAAAATATTAACCAATCAATACACTAGAACAACTTACTTCAAATCTTGAGGGACCTAGGGGTTTCCAAATATGGTACTGAGTAAAAAATGAATATTTAAAAGCTTTAAATGCGCATTACATGTTTCAACCCACTTATGGGTTTCTGGTACGTGGTAATAATAAATAAAAAAATAAATGTTGTTTATAGTGGACAAGCACTTAACTATCTAGCTAATTCACTGACATGCCACTCAAATATGAAAACAAATACTGCAAATTTAACATACATGTAACATGTTAAATATCCCAACTGGCAGGAGGCATACCAGTCAGCTATTTTACAAGCGTAGGTTAACCCCTAACCCTAAACCGGCGGGCTTACTGTGAAAAAAAAAACAACAACAACAACGTTTATTTGTACTGTAACAACTGTTTATATATCTGAACTAATATCTCGATACCAGCCAACTAGATCTTTAAGGTCTTCTAGCTGTAATTACTTGTTGGTTACCAAATATTTTACTAAATCATACGGGGATAGATCTTTTTTTTCTTGCCTCCACTATGTTATTGAACTCGCTTCCTTTACACCTTTGCATCTGTAAATCTGCTAACACTTTTAAGTCACAATTTAAAACCTATCTTTTCAATTTGTGATTTTTAATTTTATTCATGTATAATTATTATCATTGTACCATAGCAGTATTACCAGGGGCAGATCCAGGGGGGTTGAAATGGGTCAATTTTCACCCCCCTTTTCTGAGACCCTTTCTTTCTGATGCACTGACCTCAAACACCTCTACCAGGCTTTGGTTCTATTACATTTAAAATTTCACCCCCCATTTCAAAATCCTGGATCCGCCTCTGATTACACAGTATTATAATAGCGTTACAGTCTATAGTTTTCTTCTTAGGATTTTTTTAAGGTTTTATGTTAGGTTACTGTAAGAGCATTTGAGACTTTGTAAAATGCTCTAAATTTATATTGTTATTTCTGTACTGAAACAACTCCAGCTAGTGGTCAGCGCAGGACTTGAAGTCGAGACCTCTGGATTTCACGTCTGGCACCCTAACCACTCGACCATGCTGCCTCCTTTTATATTTCTCTCCTTATGTGCATATTATGTACTCACTATGTACAACACTTTTCATTGTGTTATCACACCCACCCTTGTCTCTTGCACCTTTTAATTGCGCGCATGCACATGGGTATTTCAATATTTGTAAGTTTACTTTATGTCAAGTTTTTTTGTGGTAAAAATTTGGTAACTGTAGCTTGGAATGTATTTTTACTGATAGTTTTTATGATCTGAGGAAAACTTGTATTTTGCCAAGTTGTAATAACTATTGGTAATAGTATTATGATCTACAGACAGTTGTTTTTGCCACTTTTTTGTTTGTGATTGATGAGATGGAAGTGAAGCTAATTTCATTATAAGGTAGCATAACATTGTATCACATATTTGCGGAAGTTCAGTGGTACACACTTTGCACCACACATTTCATTCTGTTATCGCATGCGCCCTTATCTCCTGCACTTTTAATTTTACATATGTGATGATTCTGGTGCAAACTCTCTGATCCTACCACTTTGAATCCTATTGAGGATTTGTTTCACATTCTCTTTAATTCTTTCTCCACAGTTCATATGAATTTATTTTCATGCACACATTATCTCTAATAAATCTGCTAAGTGCACTTATCATAGGTCTGAGCTATCTCTACATGGACTGCCTGTATTAAACAAGTAAAGAGGCATCTGTACCTCATTACATCAGATCAGTCATCCACAAAAGTACAGGATTGCCAGCCTGGTAGCTGCATACTGTAATTAAAATGATAATACTGTTAGTATCCAGAGGCATAGCTGTTGCAGGTAAAATCCGTTCTCAGGTTGAATCAGTTTTCCATCTAGGTTAAATGTGTACCCAGTATTCTATCTAGGTAAGCTAACCCTAACTAACTCTAGTTAACTCTTACTAACGCAAAGCTAACCATCACACTATTGGCTATATGTATCTGTGCTAGTGGTGATGGTTAGCCTTGTGTTAGAGTTAACTAGGGTTAGTTAGGGTTAGCTTACCTAGATAGAATACTGGGTACACATTTAACCTAGATTGAATACTGATTCAACCTGAGAACAGATTTTACCTGCAACATAGCTACCTGTATGCATGTACGTAGGTGCGCACCTGAAAAAGTCGAACAAAAAGAAAGATTTGGGACTTAAAGGTGGGGGGGGGGGGGGGGAGGTAGAGGTGTTTGAAAACTGATTGTGCGTATCTCTGAAAAAGTCTACTACGCTACACCCCTGGTATCTCCTAACATGAACACTGCTGAGAACCCTAATTGGTTGTTTTTCTTTCCATGTTAAGGTTGTAATAAATGGCCTTTACAGTTCAGAGAATAATGTCCAAGCCAATTTTGACTCCCCTGTCAAGGTAAGAAGTTTTTTTAATGGGATATTAAAGAATCCACTCATTGTTGTTTGATTGGTTGGATGGCTGGTTGGGTTGGTGGATGGGTGTGTGTGGGTGGTTGCGTGGATGGGTGTGTGTGGGTGGGCGGGATGACATTGTGAATGGACTCATGGCAGCTGTCATAGTTGGTCCAGTTTCTAGCCCTGGCCGGGATCACTGTGTTGTGTTCTTTGACAAGACACTTTACTCTCACTTGCCTCTATCCACCCAGGTGTATAAATGGGTATCGTCAAATCAAATGCTGGGGGCAACCCTGTGATGGACTAACATCCCATCCAGGGGGGAGTAGAAATACTCCTAGTTACTTCATGCTACAGAAACCGGAGATAAGTACCGGCCTGTATGGGCCACTAGACTTGGATGTAGACATAACATTAATGTAGATGCATTATTTATTACTTTTTTTTTCATGTCCTTTGTGTCCTTTTACAAACTTTCATGTGTTATCATTTGTTTCACAGTCAGTTGCTTTAGATCCTGAGTTTTCCAAGAAAAGAACAAAGATGTATGTTACTGGAGGAACAAAGGTTAATAACTTGTTTGTTCTTTTTTTTTTTTTTTTACTGGAGTGTTATATCAGTTCCATTACAGGTTGTACTTACCTACATGTAACAAGATATATAACGACAAGAAAAAACAATAGGGAGCTGATCCAGCTTCCTCTTTAGCTTAAAGACAGTAGTACTGCAGCATGTTATAATCTCAACTCATTTGTAGATGATAAGTTGGACTTAATTTTTTTAACCCTTTCACTCCCAGAGTTGAGAGACAATAAATTATGACTTAAATTAACTATGACATAAATTATGACATAAATTAACTTTTCAGTCTGGGAATAAAATCCTACATGTATGGTGTGACCATTCAAATGAAACCTCTTCAGCAGTACTTTTGCATGGTACCATTTGTTCTAACTTTTAAGTCTGTGGATGAAATCTTATGGTGACCATTCAAATGAAACCTCTTCAGCAGTACATTTGCATAATACCATTTGTTCATAATTAAACAAAATGAAATTTGGGATTTTTGTTATCAATTTTTAGGGTTTACCTGCATGTAACTGAAAAGTGTGCTTGACTGATAAGCTTATATCATTGCATTCTTAGTTGATTCTAACAGAGAGAGGCTGGTTCAGAAACAAGGCTACAATCTTACATGAAGGTGAAGGCAGTATTAGGACAATTAAGTGGAGATCGACTAACATAGCATGGGCGAATGATTCAGTAAGGATGAAATATTTTTTGTTGCAACAACCAGCTAGTGGTATGAGTCTGTATGAGTCTGTTCCCCACAGTTCAATGGATATGAACTAACATAAAGTTGATGTATGTATGTAACTACATGTATGTAGTTTCCCTAGACAATAAATTTGTTTCAAATAATTTTATTGTCTCCCTTTACTTACAGTGTACAATGTTGGACAAAACTCCTTGTGAAGACGGGAAACAAACTTATTTTGTTTATTTGTTGCAGGAAGTCAAGGTGTTTGACATGAACTCAGAACGAGTAATAACACACATAAAAAGAGAACCTGGAAAGTATGAGTGCATTTATTTACATTTTGCTGTACTTAGATCTTTATCCGTAAATACGTCAGACAATGTGGAGTTGCGGTGGTCTAGTGGTTAGCACGTTGAACTTTCAACTTGAAGATCGTTGGTTTGAGCATGGTCCCTGCTGTCTTGTTCCCTTAAACAAAACACTTTGCTTCACGATGTCTCCCTCCACCAAGGTGTATAAATGAGTACCGGTGACGTAATACTGGGGGAAAACCTTGAGATGGACTAACATCCCATCCAGAGGGGAGTAATAATACTCTCATTGGCTTCATGCTATAGAAACCGGGTTAAACCGGCAATTGTGAGCCATTAGGCTTGTGAAGACTTACCTTACCTTGCGTCAGACAACAGGGTCATGCTTTAATGTTGTCGGTTTTTTGAAATGCTTTTAGGTTTTACATCCACACTGATTGCTGTATAATAATTATCAAAGTTTACCTTAACTTGCATTTTATAAAACTGTTGTTAATTTAAATTGTTTCTGAATGTTTTTCTTTTTAGCTATAGACCTGAGCTTTATCGCTGCTGTTTATGTTGGAGAGATGATGTTACCCTTCTTATTGGCTGGGCAGACATGGTTCAGGTACATGTAGGACAAGGGACGCTGGTCTGATCATTAGGCAGACAACGTAGAGGTGGTGGAGCGTTTTGAAACGTGGGGGGAGGGGGGGGGGTCATCATACACCAAACCAAGCGCATACTGCTACACAAATTTCCCAAAATGTCCTTTGCATAGTTTGTTGGCACAAGCAAACCTTAACAGTTTGTGTTTCTCTCTTAGTAGCATTTTGGTGACAGGAGTTTTTTTTTTTTTGGGGGGGGGGGGGGGGCTGCAGCCCCCCCCCCCCTGTCCCCCTGCTCCGCCGCCTATGCAACGTGACATGTAATGAGGATGTGACAGTGCACGAACAGCCTTGACATGAGTAACTTTCAACTTCCTGTGCACACACTGATGTGATAACAACAAAGTCACAACAGCATTGTCATATTTTTACATCATGTTCAAAACATGACAGCATCCTTAACTTTGTGTGCCTTTTTCAAAGCCTCCACTTGCCACTACTAATAAAAATAGTTCAAAGGTTCCTCTAACTCACATTTTTGACAAACATTGAAAATTTAGCATGGCTATCCTGCCTGCTTGATATCCACCTTCAAAAGGTCACGTTTTTGTGCTTTTTGGTTATGCTTAGATGCAACTGCAAGTACTCTCAGGGCTTTCAATAAGATTTTAAGTAGGTGGCTGCCCTTGTGCGGCACCCTTCAGAGAGCAACAATAAGAAACTGAAAATATCTCCCCTTTATAGAGAGATGCATGAATTTTACTGGGTGATTCACAACAGGACACCCACCGGAGCTCCAGCAGGTGCCGGGTCTTATTGAAAGCACTGACTCTACAGGATTCACAATCTTCTTTTCATTAATTCATTTTGTTTTTCTTCAGATTTGTGTTGTGAAAGAAAGGTTGGTTCAGAGATCAGACCTTCCTCCTCTAGTTGTCGAGATAGGTCAGTATATTATTATTTAAGTTTTCTCTTTAAATATCATTACCGCTTGAATAATAGATCAAATGAAACTCTAAATTTGTAATTCTCATTTTGCAGTTGCCAGGTTTAAGACAGACTATTACATTTCTGGAATTGCTTTCCTTAAAAATGACTTGGTAAGAAAATTAAAATCAATTGTGTTTGGTATGTTTTAAATATTAAGTAGTTACTTGCAAGCCTACATGTACGTATTGTGCTGTTATTATTATATCACTGGAAACTGAAATCTAATGGTCCAGTGTTGTTTAAAATTATTCTGTTAGTGCTCTAGGGCAGTTAGTGTCTTGGGCTGTAGATGTGCCAGAATGGAAATGGGTTACCACCAATTTTTTCAAGTTTATATTTCATTGTCTTGTGTCTTGGAAAACTCGATGAAACTCCTATTATGGATTATTCTCTCTTTGAAAATTCACTTGTTATCTTCCTCTTACATGTTGTGTTCTATGAGCATGACAGAAGGCACTTTGGCACCCAAAAAAATCAACCCTTTCACTCCCAGAGTCAATTATGAAGACATGTAATGTAGTTCTAACTTTTGAGTCTGCAGATGAAATCCTATGGTGTGACCATTCAAATGAAACCTCTTCAGCAGTACTTTTGTATGGTACTATTTGTTCTAACTTTTGAGTCTGTTGATGAAATCCTATGGTGTGACCATTCAAATGAAACCTCTTCAGCAGTACTTTTGTATGGTACCATTTGTTCTAACTTTTGAGTCTGTTGATGAAATCCTATGGTGTGACCATTCAAATGAAACCTCTTCAGCAGTACTTTTGCATGGTACCATTTGTTCTAACTTTTGAGTCTGTTGATGAAATCCTATGGTGTGACCATTCAAATGAAACCTCTTCAGGAGTAGTTTTGCATGGTAGCATTTGTTTTTCAATATTTTACAAAGTTAAATTTGGGATTTTCCTCAAGAATTTTGATGTTTGGCACTCTTGGGTGTTAAATGATTAAGTTTGAATTTGGTTTCAGGTTATACTGTCTTACATGACAAACATTGAAGCTGGCACAAGTAAGGTTAGTGCTCATCAGATGGTAGTAAAGGTAATTCATGCATTTTGCAATCCCAGTTCTATTGCAATGAATTATTAAATTAATCATTAATTTTAGCCATTCTGAAAATGGTACAAATGTAAGAATAAAGATGTTTGAGATATTTTCCATTGTAGAGTAAAAGAATTATGGAACCCTTAAAACCTTTATTTTTGTTGTTTTCATTGTAATAATTAGAAGTCAATAGTGTATGTAAACATAATCATAGTTAATATTGTCTTGAAAAGACCCTTTGCATGTAACCTCCTGCCTGTACAAGCTATTACTGTGTCAGGACACCCTTTCTACAGCATTTAGGTGTCCTTTATAGAGAAGGTGGGGGAATGTAGTGTTTTTGTGTAGCTAGGAAGTAGAGTCAGCGTCTGGTGGGGGGTGAGGGGATGGGGTACTCTCATATATATGGGTATGGTTTTCAAGTAGTTTAGTCTGGTATAGAAATCAGAGAGGGTTTCTCTAGAATAGTGTATTTTAATATGACCGTACATCCCTGCTTACGCAATACTACAGAAAATAAAATCACAAGGTGAGGTGAGTGGGGCCGGATGGGTTGACGTGAGCTGGTCCGTAAAAAGCCGTCCAGCATGCTCGAGTTCAAGTGACCTCGCACTGCATGACTATTCTTGTACTTTCTAGTCATATTATAAAATACTTGTTGACTGAGTTAGGTCAGGCTGGACGGGAAAATATTTGGCTCTTGGTCATGGCACACGGACCTCTTTGCACTCGGTCCGTACGCCATGACCTTGAGCCAAATATTTTCCCGTCCGGCCCTCCCACTCAGTCAATAAGTGCATATTATTTACTGGGAAACTTATCAATGGGATTTTCGGTGTCTGGTCTAGAATAGGGTTGCAATTAAAACACGTAATTGACTTTAAACTGCATTTTGTTACCCCTTCTCCTTAATTTGTATGTATATATATATTTTTTTTTTATATTCATTTTTATTTCTATTATTGATTGATTTATTTGTTGTTGTTACAGTAACTAATCATAAATTATCCATTCCTTATTTTCGTATTTATTGTTATCTGTCAATTATTTTATAGTGAGCTCCTGTAATTGTTTAGTGTGTAGCAACCCGCCACGATTAACTTTAGTTATTTGCGGGTTGCTAAAATTTTGTTTTATTATTATTTGTAAATAAATTGTTGTTGTTGTTTGTTGTTGTTGTTGCTAAATGTGCTCTGGTGTAGGTAAAGGTTTCAGTGTTCCAGAGGCACACTGCTGTTAGCAACCATTCATCTGTATTGAAAAATAAATAAATATTAAGTAAAAAAGAAAACATTTTCTCCTCCATGTTTCTTTAGAATACTGTTTCTAATAGTTTTTGTTGTCTGTTTTCATTGTTGTTATATATGAAAGTACATAAGGTGCAAAATGTAATGTTTGTGTGTGGCTAGAAATAGAGTCAGCTATGTGCCCATAGGAGGCAAATTTGAAACCTGAGGAGATATCTACAGATAGGAGAGCTTAGCTGCCTATAACTTTTTAAAATTAGGTTGCCCTAAGTTGAAACTTACAGTGTAGCTTTACACTGGTTATAAAGAATCATGAGGTGCTGAAATGGTGACTTTATCCTCTTGGACAACTCTAGATTAATGTAAAAGGATGTATAGTATGTTCTTTATGTGGTTTAAAATTTGATAACTGTTACTAGGCACATATTTCCACCAACAGTTGTATTAGGATTTAGGAAAAAGGTTTAAATTATCTTAAGTTGTTGTAACGTTTAATGATACATTTATGAAAGGATGTGTAGTTCTTTGTGTCGTTTAAAATTTGGTAACTGTGACAATGCATGTATTTTCATCAACAGTTATAATGACTTAGAAAAAAGTTTTTTTTCTGCTAAGTTATTGTAACTTGTGATGATACATTTATGAACAGATGTGTAGTTCTTTAATAATTGTAGTTTAAAATTTGATTTAACTGTTGCCAGTCATGTACCATATTTTCACCAACAGTTATTAATAATTTAGGAATAATGTTATTTTTATCCTAAGTTGTTGTAACTTTTGATGATACATTTAAGAAAGGATGTGTAGTTCTTTTTGTACATGTTCGTGTGTACTGTTGTTGAAAATTGGATTTAACTGTTACCAGGCATGTACCATATTTTCGCCAACAGTTATAAGGATTTAGGAAAAATGTTATTTTTATCCTAAGTTATTGTAACTTTTGATGATACGTAATACATTTATGAAAGGATGTGTAGTTCTTTTTGTAGTTTAAAATTTGATTTAATTATTGCCAGGTATGTACCATATTTTCATCAACAGTTATAAGGATTTAGGAAAAATGTTATTTTTCTCCTAAGTTGTTGTAACTTTTGATGTTAATATAAAATAGCAGTGTACATGCACATGTATGTAATGTTAAACAAAATGGGAGGTAAAACTTATTTTATTGTTAAGAAGCACAAAATAGTATTATTCATCATTAAGGCCCGGACACATGGTGCGTGGAATAAGATTAGAAGTAGAACTCAAAATCTACTTCTGCAACTTTAGAATCTTTAGGCTATTTTACCATCTTAATTACTCATATGCTACAAGGATACTGAGTATATAATAAAAAGAATCCTGAATTCTTGTTAAGACTATAAGAATTAGTTATTTTAAACATGAAAACAACATCTCCTTAATCATTTGAGCTGCCATTACATTGAACCCGTTGGGAAAAAACAGATGCCGCGGCAGAAGGGTTAACCAAATGTTTTCTGTGACCAAACAGAAAGGCAGGCATGTTGTTGCTCACAGACCACAGCTTAGGATTGTGACGCCGCGCGGACTCAATGATCCTGAGGAGATTTCTGCTGATGCCCTGTCAGTCAGGGGCTTTGAGCAGTACCGCTGCGATGACTATCATTTGGGTAGGGCTTTGTAATCTAAGGGTGGTTCCCACTAGCAGTGAAAGCAGCATCAGATTCAGAATCGCAAGAAAGTTACAATCTAATGGAAATCAAAATACTAATGAGCCCTAGATCGTAAGCAATGGAAGTAAAAGTGGAATTGGAAAAAAGAAAACTTTCTGATCCTTCCAATTCCTGAATTCCATCAAGCTTCCAATTCCGATTTTGACACCGTTTCTTACACTAAAATGCAAGGCATCTTACACTTCCAACTCCAACTCCATTTCTGATTATGTCGCTAGTGGGAACCAGCCATTATAAAGTGGACAGTTGATTAATTGAAAGATTGAATAATAAATTGACAAACTGGTTGATCGATGATTGACAGACAGTGTGAGCAACCCAATATTATGTTTATTTACATCCCAACTCTTTGGTCTTTATTTATACCTACATTTACAATAGTTTGACTTAATATTTTTTATCAAGTCGAGCTATGGTAAGTTATGGTATAAATTTATTTCACAAGTAATAGCTAGATTACATGTACTTCTGCCAACACTCAGGTATGACAAGTTTGGCAAAATTCGTAATACCTTCACTTTAAATGACTACAGTGATCAGGATCACATCATGATCTCGGGGATTGCAAACCTCTGGCATGTGCGCAAATCATGTGCTAGGTTATTAAATCACACAACAACATTCATCTTCTAAAAGTGATGGTTATCCAAAATGTCATTTTAATCAGCATCAAAGAACAGTCAGTATCACACATTTTCTTCACATTTCCACATTCCTACATTTTATTCAATAACATCTAAAATTAATAATTGAAGTCAAGTAAACAACTTCAGTAATAATTGTCTGAGTGATAATATAAGTTTAATTATACTGATTCATTAACCTTAAGTAAATAAATTATTACATCAGCTTTTCTTCACGATGACCTGGACAGTCCAGCTTCCCCCTTTTATAAGGGTAGGTAAACAGCTTTAGGACTAACAGTCTTTCTCTGTAATGTGTGGTTAATTCACCTTCTTAAATGCAAATGGCCAATTTTTTAAACAAACTTTAAATGCTTTAAGAAAGTTGTGATTTAAACTGAGCTTAAGCTAGTCAACCCAAATATTTCAACCTTGCTATAAACCATATCAAGTAGGCGTAAAATGCTGACTAAAAAAAACGTAATTACTCCTTACGTAATGCAATGTAAGTGGGTTACTTTATAAATGCACTTAGCTAAGGGAAGATCAAGCCTTAAATTACTGTTTTTCAATCTTAAATTAATTGATCATTTATGATTGTAATGCAGTAAATGTGGTGGATATAATGCATAATTATAATAACATAGGTCAGTGACTATAATTTTATCCTGTTACAGATAATTTTAATTTGTGTTGCTCTCTTCAGAAAATGTTGCAGAGGAAAACTTGTTTTACATTGTTAGCCCTAAGGACCTTGTGCTTGCCAAGGTTAGTGTGGGGGAGAAGTAATTTTCCACAAAAAAGTTTCAACAGTGTTTTCTGAATTAAAGTTTGGACCCCGAAATAAAAAATTCCTGGATCTGCCTTTGTAACCTTGTGATTGACTAGCATTTCAGTGGCATTCATCCAGTTGAAGCAGTTAATTAATCATCCTAGTGTAGTTTCGTTATGGTACAAAAACTGTAGAAATTAAGTACTTATATCTTATGGGCAAACCTGACTTAACCCTTTTACTCCCAGAGTCAGTTGTGAAGACATTGCAGTGTAGTTCTGACTTTTGAGTCTGTGGACGAAATCCTATGGTGTGACCATTCAAATGAAACCTCTTCAGCAGTACTTTTGCATGGTACCATTTGTTCTAACTTTTGAGTCTGTGGATGAAATCCTATGGTGTGACCATTCAAATGAAACCTCTTCAGCAGTACTTTTGCATGGTACTATTTGTTCTAACTTTTGAGTCTGTGGACGAAATCCTATGGTGTGACCATTCAAATGAAACCTCTTCAGCAGTACTTTTGCATGGTACCATTTGTTCTAACTTTTGAGTCTGTTGATGAAATCCTGTGGTGTGACCATTCAAATGAAACCTCTTCAGCAATACTTTTGCATGGTACTATTTGTTCTAACTTTTGAGTCTGTGGACGAAATCCTATGGTGTGACCATTCAAATGAAACCTGTTCAGCAGTACTTTTGCATGGTACCATTTGTTCTAACTTTTGAGTCTGTTGATGAAATCCTATGGTGTGACCATTCAAATGAAACCTCTTCAGCAGTACTTTTGCATGGTACCATTTGTTCTAACTTTTGAGTCTGTTGATGAAATCCAATGGTGTGACCATTCAAATGAAACCTCTTCAGCAGTACTTTTGCATGGTACCATTTGTTCTAACTTTAGAGTCTGTTGATGAAATCCTATGGTGTGACCATTCAAATGAAACCTCTTCAGCACTACTTTTACATGATACCATTTTTTTTTTTTTTTTTTTTTAATATTTTACAAAATGAAATTTGGGATTTTTCTTGCATTTTCTTCTTTGGCACTCCTGGGAGGAAAAGGGTTAAGTTACTCTTCCTTAATCTTACCGGTATGTTTCTATTATTGTTTGTTTATAACTTTGCACATGTACATATGTGACATGTGGAGTTTTCTTTCAGCCTAGAAACATTGATGATCACATCAAATGGCTTATTGATCATGGCAAGTATGAGGTGAGCACAGATTAGTTCAATTTGTAATTTGAAGCCACACAAGTACACCTTGCATACCAATCTTTGTTTGTTGTGTAGGAAGCCCTGGTTGCAGCAGAAACTAACAGTAAAGAAGTCAAGAAACACAACCAACAGGTCAGTCAATGCAGCTTTACAGTAATATAAGATAGTTTACCACATTCTTGATTTAACACTTGATCATGAATTAGCACCAGGTTCAAATAATCGCCTTGCAGGCATACCAGTCTTCGTAGTTTAGCCCTTTCCCCCCAAGAGTCACTGATGGAGACATGTGGTGTAGTTCTAACTTTTGAGTCTGTTGACGAAATCCTATGTTGTGACCATTCAAATGAAACCTCTTCAGCAGTACTTTTGTATGGTACCATTTGTTCTAACTTTTGAGTCTGTTGATGAAATCCTATGGTGTGACCATTTAAATGAAACCTCTTCAGCAGTACTTTTGCATGGTACCATTTGTTCTAACTTTTGAGTCTGTTGATGAAATCCTATGGTGTGACCATTCAAATGAAACCCCTTCAGCAGTCCTTTTGCATGGTACCATTTGTTTTTCAAAATGAAATTTGGAATTTTTCTTGAATTTTGATTTTTGGCACTCTTGGGAGAGAGCTGCAGTTGACTAGCGTCTCATCCAGGTTGGTCACTTATCAAAATAATAACACATGCAAAATGAGTGCTGCCATGTTGTAATCAGGTGTTATTAAAGTGTAGATAACTGTATCACTAATAATATTTTGGTTAAACTCCTAAAAGGATATTGGAAGAGCTTATCTGAAATCTCTGATGGAAGAAGCAAAGTATGAAACAGCTGCCAGGTTTGTGTTTGATGATGGTTTGTTCTTGTTTTAATCATGTTTTACTAAGATGAAGTCATAATCATATGTGTTCGAAGAGAGGAAGAAAAGGTTTAAAGGGAAGTTTTGAACAAATTCAAAGCAAATGTGTTCGCTGAGTTCAGTTGTTTTTAATAATTTCTCACAGAGTGTGCGTGAAAGTCTTGGGTGAGGACAAAAAGCTCTGGGAGGATGAAGTCTACAAGTTTGCCAGGAAACATCAGCTGGAGGTATCTTGTAGTTTTATGCAAATGTATTCCACCTGTGATTTAGTCTCTTTTACCAGCGTTGGTACTGGGGTTTTCATGCACATACATTTGGCCTGATGCTTTGAGAGAAGTTTCAAGAATGCCCTTGCTTGGTTTGTGAAAAAATATTGCATGTTGTTTCAGTATTTTGTTGCATGGCATATCAACTAAAACCATATGTGATGTTTCTGTTGCATGACAGTCAGGAAGGCCTTGACTTTTTGAGAGAAGCATCCTGTGTTGCATTGAAAAAGACAAAGCATTGCATGATATTTTGGAGGGCATTACATGACAGTTTAGGAAAAGTATTGTGTGACATTTCAGCAGAAGCATTATGTGAATACCCAAAAATGGCTGCAAAGGAGACTACACTGACTTTTGCAGTCCATATCAAGGTTTTTGTTTAGGTTTGCAATAACAGGGACCAAATTGTGAATAAAAGGGACGATTTATTGGCATGCAGTCCCATTTCAGGGGATCTCCCTCCCCCCTCACCCAGCAATGTTTTGAAATTTTGAGGCCCAAAGTGTGCATTTTAGACCATTTCTGACCAATTTGGGTTTTTGTTTTAACTGCTACGAATTTGGCATTGATAACAAAGCACAGTTTAATTTCACTCGTAATAAAGATCAAATACCGTTAGCTCATCAACTTAAGCAGTTCTTTATTCAAATATCTTAGCAAAATTTTCCTGAGAAATAGCCGGAACAAGAATTGAAATAGCCGAGTCCTGGTGTCCCTGCTCCAACAAAAAAATTGCAATATTATCATCACTTGCTGATGTTGCACCTAAAGGTTATTCTTTTGTTTTTTCATTAATCAGGCCATTGCACCATACATTCCAACAAGCACTGTGAAGCTGAGTTCAGCAATTTATGAAATGGTGTTGTACGACTTCCTCAAGAAGGATTACAAGGTGAACTTTCTTGGCTTGCTTGTCTCTCCTGTTCCAGTATGAATAGTTTTGGGTCCCTAAACTACTCAAGATTTAACAAAATGTAATTGGGGTTTTAACTTGACTTTTGAAGCAGTCAATTCATGTAATGGCTCATTTTTAGTCCCATTTTCTTATCATTCCAGTACATGATGACATCACTTTATGCGTGTCATCTGATTGGCTATGGACAGTGTGCCAGGTGATATCAGCCAGTGTTTTACTGGTTGTTATCAAAGGGCATATTTTGTTCATGTGTCGGTATGATAACACAAAAAGTCTGATACTGGCCCTTTCCTGTTTGTCGGTTTTGAATTGATTGTCGCAAAGCCAAAGTAATTACTCTGGCCAATCACAACAGAGGAACACCATCCAATGAGCCAATCAGAACATGAAGCGAATGCATGTAACCGGCGCCAAGCGCGGGAAAACGCGTGCAGGTAAGTCGCAGTTGGTTTTGGTTTTGCTTCTGATTGGTTGAGAAAGTGGCGCGAGAGTTTTTAGCCAATCACAAAGCGTAGCAATGCAAAACCAAAGCAATCGCGAAATTTCTGTTGACACTGACTCAATTGAATACCGCTCTACTAGAAAGTGATTAGAAGAGCTAGATACTCAACTGACATGTCAAAGCCAATTAAGACAATAAACCAAACTTTCTACAAGCCATGCACAGAAAACTGCAATTTTTGTTTGTGTTGTAGAAATTTCAAGCTCTTATCAAGGATTGGCCAGCTGACTTATACAGTGTTCAGCCGATCATAAGTGCAGTGCAGGTAAGTGGAAATAATATACCAACATCAGTCAATCAGTAATGAATACAGTCAAACCCTGCTTTACGGACACCTACTTAATACGGACAGTTGTCTTGGTCCCGGCCTTAAGGTGATGTTACACGGGATGATTCGCAATGACGATTTTTAGCGCAACATGGGTGCACGGACGATTTTCTTCGCAATTTTTTCGTTGCGAGTTTTTGATTCAGCTTCAAGAAACTTGCAACGCAAAAACACGAATTTTACTCAAGTTGTTTCGTGTAACATACCTGTCGTTAATTTTGTTGCGCTAAAAATCGTCGTTGCGAATCGTCCCGTGTAACATCACCTTTTAACCCTGGCCAAACGGAAACGGCCGGACTTGCGTGTTCTTGCGATGGCTAGCCTGTTCCAGGCTCTCAGATAGTGGGAGCGAGTGAAAAAGTTGCAGCGCGCGAAGAAAACACAAGTGTTGACTCACTTTGACCGAGCTCAAATTTGTCCGCAAATAGGCGCAAGTTTTTCGCCGTTATTGGCCACCAAACGCAAGTCAAGCTCAAATTACAGGCATGACCGCGCGGAAAGCCGATCAAACTTGCGTGTATTTGCGAGTCAACTGGCGACTCCGTTTGACCACCCAGCAAAAGTCAACGCCAGTTGTCATGATCTCGTGAATACGCGAAGCGTGAATGAGATATAGATATGCAGGTAGGTAGATAGGTAGATAGGTACAGATATGCAAATTTGTCACTCCATGCCCCTCAGTCGTAAACTTGTTAACCCGAGTGGGAGGAGGGGGGGGGGGTGAACTTTCTTTTTTTTAGCTATTTTTGTATGTGCGGCGCCAAAGGCAGCGGGCAGCGATTTGAGCGAATAAGCCAAAAGCGAAGAGCGAAAAAAAAAACACTTAACTGATAAATGTTAACTTACCATTTTAATTTCATTTGCAGTTTAAAAATAAGCGTACCGTATTTTCTCAATTAAACGCCCCCGGCGTTTATTTCAAACTTGGCTCAGTGGACCCGGCGTTTCTTTGAATCAGTAGTTTTTTCTCGCCCGCCATTTTTAACCCGTGAATATACGCGCATGCGTAATGAACGGGTTATCGGTAACGACGACAGATATGCAAATGGTCACTCACTCGCTCACTCCTTCCATCAGCTGTAAACTTAGTGACGTAATGCTTTGTTACGAATGCGTTTTGTAACAAGAACAGCGTGAATCCAGCGATAACAATAACTAAATTGGTGTAAACGAATATAAACAACAATAAGCTTAAAGATGTTTCGCATTCGGAGTCTTTAATGCAACGTTAAAATCGATCTAAAAGGAATTTTCAACTGAGACACGCGTTTTGATGGTTATCTGCCTTCCAGTAATAAAATTTATCCTATTACAAGTCAGTGGTCACGGTGGTCGAGTGGTGTACAGCCGAAGGGCCCCGGTTCGAATCTTGCTCGGGGCGTTCTTTTTTTTTTCTTTCTTCTTTGGACTGAACATTATGAAAGTGATGTCCTGTATTTTTATTTTTTGCGTTTGTCAAAAATCCTTACGTTTAATTTAAAAAAAATATATTGAACCGTGGCATACAGAGTGAAAACATAGCTTACCGCAATTATTGCCTTACGCGTTAGCATTTCAAATTCACGGGTTGGCTCTAAGGAGCCTTTGATTTTAAGAAAGTGTTATTATTCGTTTTTCTTGGCAGACGTGTACCTTGCCTTTAAATCTTAAGTTTATTGTACCACAAATAAACGTTTGAGGGGCTTACTTACAACTTCCTCTATTATACCCGGCGTTTATTCGGGGCCCGGCGTTTAATCGAGAAAATACGGTATTCAGTTTACAAATAAGAAAACATCTTAGCGAGACATAAATGTCAACAACAATAACAATAACAACAATTTATTTCGGTATTCCCATTTATATACATGGTATCACCTAAAATTAACTAAATTAATAGTATATTATAAAATAAGAAAAAGAAAAACTAACATTACATGTCGGCTCTCGTTCTACATGACATGCATTCGAAAACAAAGGCAGCAGTTGATCGACAAACAAAGGGATCAACACTGTTGAAAAGAAACAGTATTTTTGAAGTGTTATCTTGACTATTAAAGTCTGAAGAGACATATTACGTAATACCCTGGGGAGTTTACAAGTAAACAAAAAGTTAACCAGCCGGGGGGGGGGGGGGGGGTTCCTGTCAGAAAATTTGGTTGGGTATGTGCGGCGCGGTTCTTGAAACCCTTACCCTATTTCAGACCAAAATATGTGATTTTCCATACCCTATTTCAGACTTGACTTGAAATTCGATACCCTATTTCAGACCAAAATATGTGATTTTCCATACCCTATTTCAGACCTGTCCCAAAATTCGATACCCTATTTCAGTTCCTAGGGCAGTACTTCGGTATTTATTTTGTGAATAGAAAATAAGTTCTGAAAGGAGACATCAACGGATTTTGCGTTGCCCGATCGCGAGTGCAAGTTGAATATTTCATCATTGAGTCAAGTCTCGAGACCAGTGCGATGGGAAAAGAATCCTTACTTTGCTGGAGCCATATTGCTGCTAATGATGAAACGATATTACAAATTAAGTTTTTGACAAACATTTGAAAAGATTTATAATAAATTCCCAGGCTTATCTGAATGCCGAAATTTGGATATAACTGCCAGCGTGTCATTTAAACCTTCTACCGGGAGCTGATGCGTAACGCAATATTACCGTAGCTAATATAAACACCGTTCGATATATATTTTTTTAATTGACCGACTTCAAATGCAAAGTAAAAACAGTATATCACTTTTATAATGTCCAGTTCGGGAAAAAAAAAAGAACGGGAAAAAAAAACATCTCCGCCAGGATTCGAACCCGGCTTCCTTTGAGTGAAATCAAACCGCTTAGCGTTTAAGCTTAAGAGGATTAGCTGCTTATCTTGTTTAAATTTTATTGGTGTGTATGCATTCAATTCAATGCGTCGTCAGCGCGACGTCTGAAACGAGACACTCTACAGACATTTTACAGACATTTTTTATCATTTTATCATTTTTTCGCGGGACGAATTTAATTAAATGCACTTCAAGGAGGGGGGCATTGTGGGGTTCTGAACACCGCAATACCGCCAAAAAAATTGACAAATACCGTAATATCGCAAAAAAAATCGCCAAATACCGCAATACGTCAAAAACCTTGTCCAAAATCGTTAGAATACCGAAACCGCTACTCTGTTCATTAAATTTTCCGCAAATATCTGCTTAGATTTTGTTTTTCGAATGTTAAGGCAAGTTAATGACTTTTAATTGGTTGTAAAACGACCAAAGTGTTATCACCTTTCATGTAATATAAACTGGCGTGACGGATTAGAGGATCTTAGAGCTGTTTCGAAGCGTTTTCGAAACGACAAGTTTGACAAGGACGACAAGAAACTGAAAAAGGATCAAAAAGGGTCGTAAAACACTGGAGGATAATTTTTAAAACCGAGCAAAACGCTAAAAAACGGAATCCCGCAGGTTTTGGAAATACCGCAATACCGCAATTTTATATTAGAATTACCGAAATACCGCATGAAAAATTGCCCAATACCGCAATACCGCAAACCCCAATGTCCCCCTCTTCAAGTGAACTTTGGTCCTATTGTGAACCGGCCATTAGCTGCACTTGTAACTGAATTACACTTGTCAAAGTTTTATTGAATTGACCCTTAATTTTGTTTGTATATTTTAGTGACCAAACGCAATGTTTTTTAAAAAATAAGTACGAGTTTGATCAGCCAAAATTCAGAAACAATGTTAAAAATTTTTAAAAAAAGCTAAATCCCTTAATGTGTAAATGCTTAAAATTCTTTTACAAACGCGTGCACGTATAGTCTTGATTAGTTGAACCCGAGTTAAAAGTTTCGCCATTATATCTTCGCAATTTGGCTTCGCACGCTGTATGTAGCAAGCAGAATGTCCTGGATTCTAAACTTATCTGTAAACTTCAGGCGTGTTTTGTCAAGTGTTTGGGCTCTGTTCGTATGGGTTTTTGTCGCCCGCAGGTACGCCATTAACCAAGACATGTTGCAACGTCAATATCAAGGTAAGACAAATTGATTTCTCTAATAAAGTTTTGCCACAACGAAGAAAATTTTTTATAAAAAGTGAAGGGATATTAACACAAAAACAAAACTACTGCAAATAGCAAAACAATTTGTTTTTCTAAATCTTTACAAAAGTACCTAAATGCTACATATATTAAATCAGTTATAATCTTATAAGCCATGTCGCGAGAAATGTCACACATGCAAAAACGTCGGGCCGACATCAAACAAATTCACGTTATCGCCGTGGAATCGGGCAAAATCCTTCAATTTTGCCGTGCTGTGTACTCCGAAAGATCTCAGATTTTTCCCACATATAAATAGTATATTTATCTTGATTTCATTTCGGTTTATATTTCCCCGATTCTGTAATCATACGCATCAGTACCTGTCAGTGTCTCAATGTCTAGAAGTTGCATTCAGCTTATAATAATCAGTTGAGCAAAGACGAAGGTTCTCCGGTGCTGATTGCTGTGGAATCAACCCAAAAGTTATCTTATTTTTCTCTCTTCTACGAAAGTAATGTGCTTTCAATGCTGTAACGGAATTTATAATAACAAAAGCTCACGCGATATCAAGGTCAAGCCGCAGTTGATCTGTTTTGGATGAAGTCCAGAAATTTTCAAGCGAATAAAAAAACACATAAAATATTAGGTTTGTCTGTGGTAATAACAAATAACAAAGCGAAATTTTCTAAGCCAACTAGGTCAGTTTAATGGGTGTTTTTTGGTGTTACGGAAGCCATTGTTGGTTAGCTTTTGTGTTGAGGTGTGGGTATTGTTCAGTGTCTTTTGAATCTTTTGTTTTACGTCATTTGGTGTTCACACCATCCGCAACACCAAGAAACTGAAGCGTGCTATTTCAGTTATGGAGACAAACAAATTTTATTCATAACGCCCAACTATCAGATAGTAACCCTTGCGAACTAGAGTTATTTTAAAAGATACAAATATCGCAGTTGTCCCAAAAATTCAATTTTAATCATTGCAATGAGACATAAAGGACGATTCAGTTGAATTTTTAGATGGGCCGGCTAAATTAATCTGCGTTCGCCTGGCGTGGCCGGTCAGTGAATTATTGGCCGTTTTTATAGTAGAGACGCATGGACGAACTTCACCCGTACGAAAAATTATAGCCTGACATAGCGAGAATCCGGCCTGATTCTGACCATAAAGTGATTTTTACGGCTTGCATTGAACGAGACAAAGCGAGACACCAAATTTGTCTCGCTTTACGCCTAAAACAAGCCAGTCTCGGCGATAATCTGGCCAACATTTAGCGTGATTGAGCGAGTTGATCCGAGTTGTGAAACTCGACAAGACATTTGTCAGGCTGTACTCTGGGCGAGAATTGAACGTGAGAGACAGCAAATCTGCATCTGCAATGTTTTAGAATGTGTATATTTAGCTAAACACAAACTCACTCTACTCGTAGAGCGAGACATTTTAGAATGCGTATATTCTACCCGGGGGGGGGGGGGGGGGGTACTCAACAAAGTTTTGTACGGGGATGCCCCGCCCCAAGGTCCAAACCCTTACCCTTTCATATACCGTTTTTGACAGAAATGGTACCCCTTTCATATACCTTTAATTGAAAATGGTACCCCTTTCATATACCTTTCATTGAAAATGGTACCCCTTTCATATAGCCTTTACGTGCGTCTGTTTGATATATTTTGAAAGGCGCTTTTTATAATACTTAGATGGCGGTTTTCCCTACTTTTTTTGTACTTCAACTCGTGTTTACGCTGCAAGTTCCTGATTCTTCGTGAAATCCCTACCCTTTCATATACTTCAACCCGTGAAATCCCTACCCTTTCATATACCTCCAGCTTCAAAAAGGTACCCCTTTCGGGCGGAGCATCCCCGTATAGCCCATTATAGGGAGTACCCCCCCCCCCCCCGGGATATTCTATATTTAGGCTAACTTGAGCACTCACCAAATTCACTGCACGCAAAACGGCAAGCAATTCGAAAAATGCATTGGCAAATAATTTTCCCAGTAGAATGACATTCCTAAAAGGGAAAGTTTCTCATGTAGATCAATTTTTACATAGCAGGGACTAAATTGAACCATTTGTTTACCTTTTGTTTAAGATGTGATTGGCTAGTTCGCGGTGGATTATCGGTTACTCTGGTTGTTTACCATTTACCAAAAAAATTCCGAAATTCCGGTTGGGACGTAAATGGAACACGCCTTTTCGTACGTTCCACCGGAAAATTTCCGAAATGAACGGGACTTCTGAAAAGGTAGTCGCGTTTCCCCAGTTGGGATGTTCTGAATGGAAATTTGTGTTCCATTGTTAAATCGTTGAAAAAGTCGAATTTCCACAGGAGATTTCTTTAACTGTTTCCCGCGTAAAACGTTGCAACCTCTCTTTGTTTTGTTCTTTGCTCACAGCTAAAGCCTGGTTTCCATATAATCGCAACGATCGCAGCGATCGTTACGATCGACGATCGCTGCGATTCTTGCGACCCTTGCGATCATATGGAAACCAAAACGTTGCGATCGTTGCGATATCGCAATCGCAAGGATCGCAAGGATCGCAACGTTTTGGTTTCTATATGATCGCAAGGGTCGCAAGAATCGCAGCGATCGTCGATCGTAACGATCGCTGCGATCGTTGCGCTTATGAAACCAGGCTTAACAGTTCAAGTGGACCACTTCAACTTTCTACATTTTCCAGTAGTAGACCTATTTCTCCATCTATCTCCATCTGTGTGCTCTTCAAATGTCAGGATTGAAACGGGGGTTTATTAAATGGAAACCGTTTTTCCCGAACGGAATTTCCGACCGGAATTTCCCGATTTTTTTTGTAAATGGTAAACATCCTCTGACCACGGGGAACCCAAGAGCTTTATTAGCTATAACATAATCATTTAATTAAAATATTGTTATTTACCTGTTTTCCTGTGTCTTTTTGAGTCGTTTTGGAAGCGATTTGAATCAGAGCGAAGACAGTTGACCTTGCTCATTTCAAATATTATCGTGAATACGACGCGCCTTTGAAGTCTCAAGAATGGAAACTTGAGACGTAATAGGCGCGTCGTATTTACGAAGCGGCAGACACGATGATATTTGAAACGCTCTTTCCTCCGCAGAGGCTCCTATCAGTAAAGAACATTGTTATATAGCTGGGGTTTTTCTCAATAGAACGCGCGCGTTGATTGGTTGATTCATCGTCACATGACATCTAACAAACAAACTGTTTCCCGCCAATTGTGCTAAGCGGGCAACATTTGCGAAAGCGGGCAACAATTTTGACGTCAGAGGGTAACATTGCACTGTTGCCCGTTAGCGCGCGTGATCAGACCGTGACAAAAGGTGGCATGATTATGATGGATCGAGTGCTCGGCGCGTTTTTCAAACTGTGTTTTTTTTTGTGTTGCTATAATGACTGATCCCTCGGGAAACAGTGAATTTTGTTTCCCTCGAATCTCGATGTTTCCCGAGACGAAGTCGAGGGAAACATCGAGATTCGAGGGAAACAAAATTCACTGTTTCCCGAGGGACCAGTCATTAAGTGTTTAGTAAAATATAAAATGGGAACGCGGGGAACGATGGGAAGAGCGCGCTTTACTTTTTACCTCTGCCCAGCCTCCGCGCGTTTTTTGCCAAGTGTGGAGCGTGACTAGGAGGCCTCTGCGGAGGAGAGAGTTTGCAACGTGCAAGGTCAGCCGTCTTCACTCTGATTCAAATCGCTTCCAAAACGACTCAAAAAGACACAGGAAAACAGGTAAATAACTATATTTTTATTAAATGATTATGTTATAGCTAATAAAGCGTTTGGGTGCCCTGTGCACTAGACCTAAAACACGACAGACGCATTATCCGTCTGGCCCCGGTTGTTCAAAAGGTGGATAGCGCTATCCAGTGGATAACACACTTTGTTTTGCTAATGCTTATACACTGGATAGTGATTTATCCGGTAGATAGTGCTATCCACCTTTTGAACAACCGGGGCCTGGACGGATAATGCATCTGTAGTATAAAAAACGGTCATTCCTACAAGACGTGCAGCGTGGAATCGCTCCGTAGAACGTCGCGAAGAAGCGACGTCGGTATTTAGGTGAAAGCTTCCCAAATCAGGCAGAGAACCACAGCAAAATCAGGTTAGAGCATTCAAAACATACCAGAGCGGAGCGAGGAAAATCCGATAACTTCTTGCTTGATTCCAAAGAGACCCAACAACTAACTTAGTCCGGAGAAGAACATCCGTCCATTTCCACTGCGTACTTTTAGTCGATATTGAGCCGTACGATTCCAAAGTCGGGAAAATATCCGAAATTAAATCAAGACAAATATATTATTTACATTGTGTGAACAATTTGAGACATTTCAGAGCACTCAGCTCCCCAGGATTGAATGGATTGTGCCTGATTTCCACGGCGACGGCGTAAATCATTGAAAAACGGCCGCCGGACATTTTTCAAGTTTGTAGCGTTGCGTGACACTTCGCGACATAGCCCCTTTAATAAACGTGCATGTATACGGTCCTATTTTGCATGATTTTAGTTTTTTTAATTTCTGTAAAGATATAGCATTAATCTAGAAAAGTGTTGAAAAATAAAAATATTTTGCAAAATCATTTAAAGAACTCAAGATATTCGTAAAAAAGAGTTTTAAGGGAATGTAGTTGAAAAGAAGCTACATGTATAAGTGTGATAATCCGATAATTCCATTTCAGCTAATTCTTGTACTTTTTCCGTTACCCTTTTTTCGGGCTCTCGCATAACATGTTATTTGCATATTACATAAACATTGCAATTCCGAGCGCATTTCGCATGGTCATAGCGTATACCATTCAGTAGTGTCAAAGCTTATTCTCCGCGGCGGTTTTCCATGTTTCGCACGGTCGTCTTTGCTTTGTTCCAATTCCTGACAATTCGCGCCTTGTTGCGTCGACGAAGGAGACGCTTCCTAATCTTGTCGGCTAGGCGGAACGAATCGAGAAAATGTCCGTACCAAATCTGCGCCATCTCGAAACGTCACAATAGTATCTAGCATGCTTAGCGCGTAGTCTAGGCGGAACGAATCGAGAAAGGTAGAGTCTTGTTTCCATGGAGTGTTTTCACATGACGTCACGGCGGCCATGTTGGTGTCCCAAAACAATAAAACGGCGGCCATATTGGTGTCCCAAGCTAATCCTGTGGGGATTGAACTCTTTTCTAATGCAAACACTTTGTTTTGTGCAAATAAATTAGCATAGCTGCAGACCACGTGAGTGAAAACACTCTATAACTCAAAAGGAGGTCGCGGTGCCCAGCGGTTTTAGTGAAAACAAGGTTGGGTGGGGGTGCTCAGTCTCGCGGGCTCAAAAACCTCCTTTTGAGCTATGGAATCCAGACTTTTCCATCGAGAAAAGTGTCCGTACCAAATCTGCGCCATCTTGAAACGTCACAATAGTATCCAGCATTCCCAGCTCGTGGAAATCAGTCATCATCCTGGGGAGCTGGGGTTGTGAATAATCTATTTGTCTTTTAGTTTCGGATATTTTCCCGATTTTGGAATCGTACGGCTCAACATTTCAATGCCTACTACTACTGGTATGTTTTGAATGTTCTATCTTGATTTTGCTGTGGTTCTCTGCCTGATTTGGGAAGCTTTCACCTAAATACCGACGTCGTTCTTCGCGATGTTCTACGGTACGGTGCAATTCGCTGTATGTCTTGTAGCAGTAATTCACTGACCGGCCGCGCTAGGCGAACGGCAGATTAACTTTACAGTGCACGAAATTGCGCCTGCATCGGGCGCATTTGCGACTAAAGCTTTCGCAGTTTTGTGACTAAATTTGTCTAGCTAATAAAGGAATTATATTCAACAGTCTTGTGTCTTACTTGCAACTGGTAGTTGTAATTTTATCCGAAAAATAACAAGGACCGAAGCTGTCAACATAATGTTGCGAGACTTAATCGTCGATTTCATGCTCCATTAACGACATTAACGCGGTGTCTAAGAAGTTTATCACGGAAGCACTTTTTTAGAAATTTCTCATTTCCGGTTTCGGTATTAGTACATGTACTGAGGAGCCAAGACAAATAGACTATTTATATGTCGGAAAAATCTGAGACCTTTCGGAGTGCACAGCATGGCAGGATTTTGCCCGATCCCACGGCGATAGCGTGAATTTGTTTGATGTCGGCCCGACGTTTTTGCCTGCGTGACATATCTCGCGACATAGCCCTTTTAAACAGTGGCTGAATTAATTCATGAAACTGAGGTACTAGGTCAAGACGAGGTGCCACGGGATAAGGAGACGCACTATAATCTATGATTACTACTAGTTTTATATGTTTGGGAAATATACATCGTTCACTCATTACATCAATTAAAACCGATGCATGTTTCGTCACAGCTGTGTCGGTCTATTATTTCACAAGTGTTTTAATCTTGAGTAAACTTTTGAGTAAATGTTTGTATAAAGCTTTGTCAGGAAGTTTGCTCAAGATTTAAAGCGCTCATCTGTGGGAGTAATGATACCTCGAGTTGGAGTCCGAGTTAGAGTTCGAGTTCGAGTTCGAGTTGGACTTCGAGTTAGATTTCGAGTTGGACTTCGAGTTTATTGTTTACATTTTCACGTCTGCCGTTTACCCAGGCACCAAGTGCGGATTATTACGAAATCACTCTCAAAACCGGATACGGCATCGGATAAAAATTTAGCGCCAATAAAATCGATATGCTTACTCACAACTTTCACACTTATCGATTTTTATCGATTTCCGATACAATTAGTTAATTTCTGTCGATTTTTATCGATTATATTTTTTCATATTTGTATTTTATTTTTTTTAACCCGAAATCCAACTCGAAGTCCAACTCGAAATCGAACTCGAACTCGAACTCGATGTCCAACTCGACGTTTCGGGATTCCCCTCATCTGTGACCTAAATCTGTCATCCGTTCTGTTTATTTTAGTAATAAAACAATCATGCGTGACATGCTTTCTCGGAAAACAGAGAGCTGAAACGGGACTTTTCCTACAAAAAAAATGAGACATCAATTTGATATTGTTTTTTTTATATATGTATTTGTTTTTATTGTTTCTTCAAAGGTGACTCGCTCGAAATGCATTAAATGCGCTCATCTGTGACCTAGATGCAATTTCGCAACGGCAAACTTTTGGTTACAACTTCTTTGTTTATTTACTCTATTGCAATACAGTCGGACCCCTATTAAGAGGCCACCCTAGGGACTTTGAAAACTGGCCGCTTAATAGAGGTTGGCCGTTTAATAGAGGTACAATATAAATTGGATAGAAATGGCAGTCAACGTAATTTTATTGCCTCTATATAGCAAAAGGCTTGTTGAAAAGTGAACATATGTGAAGATAAATGCAAAAATCATTGAAACAAAAAATTAAGTGCCCTGTATTTGCGCATTTCAAGTCCGTGCAAAGTTCTAACTCTAACACAGAGAGCATGTAGTCGATAAGTACAGAATTTTTTGGTGTTGAGTAGGTACAGAAAAATATGCAAATCTATGTAACAAAAACATCAAGTTTCTTAGGCCTTTTTTGCACCAACAGTCTGTAAAAATTTTACCTCAAAATATTTCACGGACGATTTATTTAAAATAATCCGTCACTGCTGTTTGCCGTTGTGGAGCTCGGAGTTGTAATTAACGAGAAGATCAAGTCATTTGCCTTTCCGATAGATAGGGCAAGGTCCTAGTAACCGTGAAACTGGGCAAGTGCGGAGATTAAATTGCAGATTTTATTGTTATCAGTTATCACCTTCATATTATCTGTCACCATTTCGCTTGAAAAGATGATTTGCTGGCCGCTTAATAGAGGTAAAAATACAATAAATTCTAAACTTGCAACTGCAAAAAGGTGGCCGCGGCCGCTTAATAGAGGTGGCCGTTGAATAGAGGTATCGAATACAGCACTTTACTGACAAATAATTCGGGACTTTGGAAAGTGGCCGCTTAATGGAGGGTGGCCGCTTAATAGGTGGCCGCTTAAAAGAGGTCCGACTGTAATTCTTTTTACATCTGCTAGTTGAATGAAGCGTGGATTAATAAATATGAACCGATTTTCTTCAAAAAAAAAAAATACAGGAGCCAAAATCTGGATTTGCACAAACCCCTCATTTCATATTGAGGCCCTCCTATAACAAAAATGGTCCGTTTTATTTGGCTCAAAATTTGGGAATCGACTTCCTTTGATATAGTCTAGAATGTGGCCAGGTTTCAAAAAATTCGTCGGAACAGAAACACTAAGAGCTTTTTTCCACCCGAGGTGGAATACATATTTGTTGTGCCTCGAAAAATAATAATCATGGACACTCAACACCAAGAATACCGTATTTCCTCGAATAATAGCCGTCCCTCGATTAATCGCCTCCCTCGAATAATCGCCCCCCTTCGACGGAAATATTAAAAATAATCGCCTCCCTCGAATAATTCCCCCCCCCCCCCCCCCCCCCCCCACCTCACCTCTCTCGCCATCTTCTCTGTCAAGTTAAAAATTGACACCTTGGATAACAAACAAGCTTTCATTTAATTGTTTACAACTAAATAGTTACAAAAGCACAGGTTTTGTTACTGTTTTTTCTATTGTAATGTTCATGTATTTCACTTTTTCCTTTATTCCTTGGAGCTCTTTATTTAGCACATTGGAAACGTTCTTGTTCTTTGTACGCAGTGAATAAACTGCTGGAACCACAAGTCCATGAAATAATCGCCTCCCTCGAATAATCGCCTTCCCTCGAATAATCGCCCCCTTTTGGTGCGAAAAAAAAAATCGCCCCCGGCTATTATTCGAGGAAATACGGTATGTTGTATAGGCATGCGCTATATCTTACAGAAAGTTCGATTGCGAATGCTGCAAACCATTAAAATTTACTGACTCAGTCTTTAGACCAACACACATGGCGATAACGCGCTAAATACGTAATATTGCTCTCCTCTTAATTTTACCGAGATTATATATTATTTCCTCCTAAAACATATAACGACAAGAAACTGGTAGTGTTGGTGAAACTTCCAAAACGGTTTTGGTCACTCTAGGTGTTTTTCTGGTTGCAAAACAACTTGTCGAAACTGCGACATTCGCCCAATGGTCTTGCACGCAGATTTTAGGCTTCGTTGTTTGCGAATGGTAATGAAATTTGACAATTCGTCAGGGGAGTGACACCATACACTGGGGTGTAGTTCTCAGGCATATCTGCTCCAATGGAGTCATTGTTTGTGAGCTCCCTAAGTACCCGCTAAGTAAGGAGTCAAGAGCGATAATTGCTTTTGGGTAACCTTTCGTTTACCACAGATGAGCGCATTTTGCATTTCGAGCGAAAAACAATATCAAATTGATGTCTCATTTTTTGTTGGGAAAGTCAGTTTTCCGAGAAAGTATGTTACGCGTGATTGATTGTTTTTATTACGAAAATAATTTATAACGGACAGTGGGAGTGAAACGGGTTAAATACCGGTTATAAATGAAATATAATAAATAAATAAAGTGTATAATTCTTTTACACAATTGGCAGCGCGCGTGATTTGGTGACGAGAAAATCAATTTTGATCGTAAGATCGCAAATCGGAAACGAAGCCGTCTTTACAATGAAAAATGTGCATATTCCGAATAACTCCAACAGAATCAATCCATATGAAAGATTTGCCGTAATTTTGAAAGGCAGAAGCAACAAATAGAAACTTTCTTTAAAAAGCTTTTTGTCTTATTTACTTTCGGCACCGATATGGTAAAACAATAACTAAGTTTATTTACATGTATATTTCTACTAGACGCTAATTGTCAGCATAACGAAGCTGCAGGGCCTGGTCATCACAAGGCATTGAAGGAGCCTGTGGAACACGATGAGGGTAAGGCGACACTGAAAACTAAAACATAACAGAACACACTGATTAAACTGCAAAGTCATTTAATCGTGTGCGTTCTGTACGGCGTACAAAATGGAGACGTCAGTTTTGTAGCGAAAAGAACTTATGCCGATTTACAACAGATGTGCTTTTGCTTGAGTATTTTTCATCAAAGAAATACATGAACATTCTTTGGACAACCCACAGTCCCCGGGGCACCGTGTATGGCCGGATTACTTGATGTAAAGAGATGCGTGATCTAAAACAGTTCCTTTATTCTAGTATTAAGAGAAGTGGTCATAACAAGTATACTCGACGAGGACCCACCTGGTATAGGGGTAGGGGAGTTATGCAAGATACCACCTATCTGATAAGTGTAATGTCCTATGGACATCAGACTGTAATTCTCAGAACTGACTTAAAAAGAAATGTATAGAAGTCTCTAAGGTAATGGATATTTTGATCCTGGAGTGAACAGAATCACAGTTTTAACACATGTTGTTTTCTTCTTTCCGCATTCAGAGAAGCTTCCAATTCAGTGCACGGAAGCGAACTTAACCTGGTACAACATGAGAGGACGTTTCAGTTCCTGAGGGACCATTTGTAACAAGCAAGATTCCTAATGTGTGTTGATTAAGACATTTCGTAGAAAACTCTCAATGTTATTCAGTCTTCGATTTTCATGACTGTATATGAACTGTAGACAACAAACTGAATCGCAAACGTGACGGTTTTCAACCTTCTGCTAAAAAAGTACATGTATATTATATACCACTTTTGTAGGTTGTATGTATGAATTAGTCTTCAGTGTAACTTCGGTTTTCTTGTTCTTAAAAATTGTTTCCATTCATGTTTCGAAGAAAGAATGTCGTGCAGAGATAAATAAAGGCAGCCAGTCACAACATCTATCGATTCACATGATTTGCTCCTGCAGGTTAAACCCTAAGTAGCCGTTAATGAGTGATTAAAAACTGTTTGTTTATTGGCTGGATTCAAACTTAGGGCAAACAACTTGCATTTTCTTAGAATAAAAGGAAGTTATTTTGTACGTATCATTTCATGGGATTATAACGGCCGACAGGCGCATCGTACAAAATTCCCGAGGTGTCTACAATCGAACGTTCGGCAATCGTACAAAATCGAACACCAATCGTTCGATTATCGAACGTTTGGCAATCGAACTCAATTGAGCCATAATGGAACGTTCGATTACGATGATTCCGATCTCCAAAAAATTGTTTTACTCGTGCACTTGCTATTTTTAGCGTCCATATTGACTGCAAGCTCTTCCTCATATAATTGTCGTGTTGGAAATTGCACTCCTCCTGTCTACGTCACCCATGACTTCGAAAACTCATGGCGACAGCGATCTGGTTAATCATCATCATTATGTTGCAGTGAATGAAATGTTTGAGTTTTACGGTGATATTCAGGGCAGAAGCCATTTCCTTCCCACTACTATAAAATGTAATTAACATGCAGCAATGCAAAAGACTCATTATTTAACTGTTGTTTTGTTATCTCATTGCGTCTTCAAAGTATGTATAACCTAGATACTTTTTAGGCGTTCTCCTATTTATTCCATTTAATAAGGTCGATTATGATTACTTCTGCGTGTTATACTTAGTTCCAGGCGTCAAGAGATGCAGTCAGAATCCGGTTCGATTGCTTTCGATTTTTTTCGATTCTATTTGATTTTGTTCGATTGTGCTCGATTTTGTTCGATTGGTTTGATTTGTTCGATAATCGGACTCACACAAAATTAGATGTTCGATTACCGAATGCAATCGAACACCAGTTCGATTGGTTTTGGGTCGATTTTGTTCGATTAGACACCCCGGGAAAATTAAAGATAATAATTACATATAGCATTAGAAAAGCAACTCTGGATGCAGACCTTGCGACAATTAACCGTTTAGAACCTTGAAAATCCAGTTGAAAATGAATAAAGCACAGAACACTATTCAGTAAAATCAAAACCGTCATTGAAATTTTCAGCAGAGTGACCTCTGCCGCACATTTGTGTCTCCAATCTCGACGACTTTCTGGATTCATATAATTTGAAACCTGATAAGCAGAAATATGTGCTTCTATATTAGAGACTGGATTTGCGAATTAGTTCGGCTCAACAAACTCATATTTGTTCGCAGAGAAGGCCATTATTTTCACTAGCTCTGCAGTTGATGAGACTGCGGTTCCACCAATTCTGATTGCGGAAGAACAACCGATTTATTTGTTGTCTGAACTGCAGACTAGCTACTTAAGGGTCTAGTTTTAATTGGTCTTCATTAAACCGAAAGAACTGCACTGTGCAAGGATGTATGTTGGGCTTGGAGCCCAAATATCCATTGCTTTGGGTGTTTCTTGGTGTTGCGGAAGCCATTGTTGTTTAGCTTTTGTGTTGTGGTGTGGGTATTGTTCAGTGTCTTTTGAATCTTTTGTTTTACGTCATTTGGTGATCACACCATCCACAACACCAAGAAACTACCATTGCTTTGGGCATGGATAATGCTTTGTTATGCAACAAAAGTCAAGGGAAAGTCCCACGATTTTGCTAAAATATGCATGTGATAAGAGTATATCTCTTTTGACCGTGATAAAACATCGCGGTTATATAAGGGTACCCCCTTGTATAAGCTATATAGGTTTTTTTTTTAAATAAAAAAAAAAAAATAAGCTATATAGATATGTGCGGCGCCAAACGGTATGGTTTTTGAGCCATTTTGGTCTGAAATAGGGTATAGACTTTGACCATTTGTGGTCTGAAATAGGGTATGTTTTGTGCACTCTGGTCTGGAATAGGGTATGGTTTTTAGATTAAGCTACGTTTTTATCAGTATTCATTGGTTGAGAAGTGCGCTTGATTAACATCGGCAATTTTAAGCCCTTCCCTGGGCCTTTCTCAAATGTTTTACGCAAGCCGCAGCAGTTCCTAGGTCCCGGGTCAGCTGTGATCATGTATCAGAGTGTACGTGCTGGTCTGAAATAGGGTATGGAAAATCACATATTTTGGTCTGAAATAGGGTAAGGGGTAAAGGTCCTCTGTCGTCCATTATGCTTCACGCGCCTGTTATTGTTTCAGTTTGTACACGAGCGAGGCTTCTATTGTTCAGAGGCGCGCGAAGCATAATGCACAATACTGGGTCTTTAACGTTTTGTTAACTTGTAAACTCCACAGGGTATTACCAGACTGGGGTATTACGTAATGTGTCTTTTCAGACTATGGATATTTATGTCTCGCTAAGATGTTTTCTTATTTGTAAACTGAATACACTTATTTTTAAACTGCCAATGGAATATAAATGGCAAGGTAACATTTGTCTGTTAAGTGCTTTTTTTTTCGCTCTTTGTTTTAGGCTTATTCATTATTCATTGTTTTAGGCTTAGGCTTATTCGCAAAGGTACGAAGCGCCGAAAGCGTGGATTTTCGCGCGTCTGTTACCGAATTTAATATGTGATTTCTGGTTTCAGACAGTGGATATTTATGTCACGCTATAAGTATATATGGTTTGAATACGCTAGAAATAGTTTTTGTGAAGTCGCGACTCGATGAGATAATTTTTTTCTTTGTGTCAAGAACACAGCGATTTTAGAGTATTAATTGTTTTCTTAGTAAGTACAAGTCTTTCCGGCTCTGACGGTAGACTTCTTTTCCGAAGAGTTCGTTCGTGTTGTTCTATTTTGGACTACTAAATCATACAAGCTACGATGTGCTGATGCTGATAAAATATTACGGTTTGATTAGGGGCAGTACGCAGCTCTTACAAGGTCTTCTCTGATTTGCTGAGAAAACAATAGAACAAACAACGCAACAATGAACCCTAGCCCTAAAAACAATAGAGCTGCGTGATACAGAGGTCCAATGAAATTAGAGGTTGTAAAGAGCTGCGTGGTATCTGTTTGATTATGCAATAGTATGCAAGAGAAGTCATGATTTTGCTGACTTAGCTAACTCAAGTTTATCATTTTGTTCAAATGTAGAAAGTTTTAATTTGGTGGAATTCTCCTGCGGTCAATACAGGTTGTTTTTGGAATTCACTCTGTAATTGCATTCGTTTTCAAGTCAAATTGTGTTTGCCGTGAATTGAATGACAAACCAAGCATTTGAACAAGCCATTTCAACGACACGATTCAAAAATATTGGCACTATTAGGGACTATTGACAAGACAAAGAAAAACACAATGTATTATTTGACTGGCAAGTAATACGAAGAAAACGTGTATAGCTGTTGTGGTTTAAGTTTGTCTTTGGTTTGAAAATGTTAAAAAAAGTTTCAACCACAACAAAAATATACCATAAATTTTAATAACAGTGTTAATTACCAAAGGGAACTTGATCCTCGCAATCTTCCTCCTCCTTGTATTGTTTTTGCGAAGCTTCACCATGAAAGAATCTTAAAAATAATCAAAAGCTTCAAACTTTGTTAAAAAAAAAGGACTAAAGTTAACCTTACCTTGTTTCGTATTCACGAGATGAGAGCCCTTTGATCCAACTTGTGTTCACTTGTGTTCCCGATCATACAAAGTTAACCTCCTTAAAACGGATAATTTGGCTAATTCTACAGAAGCGTTCAAATTTTCTTAAATGTGTTACGTTGGGTTGCTACACATACACAATCAGTTTGGATGGAAGAAAACTCAAATGTTTTGTCTAATCACAATTTTGTGGTTTCTTTGTGGGGTAGATGCGGTTATTGACTTTATTTCATCTTTAGTTGGTCACATTGGTAGTCGTTGAAAGTTTCAGGAACCAGAGGCTCGTGAAAATGTCAACAGCAACGAAAAAATAAATAGACAGACATCATAGTTGTCACATTTTTCTTTATTCTCGTCTTTTGTAGGATCAGCTAGAAAAAGATCCGAATAACCGTGTCCTACTGGAAACTCTTGGAGAGCTGTAAGTATTTATGCCTTTTGCCTTGTGTTTCTGGTAAGCAACCCCAAGAGCTGGCTTGCGTGAGCTCTGTTTACTGGGTAAAGAATGAACATGGGGATGAACAAAAGAACGTCTTAACCCGTAGCTGAACCGAGACGAATGACTAACGCATGACCTTTTTGGTCATATCACCGATGGTAACAACAAGAGGGGGTATACACTAATTTCAATTACTTCTTCCCCGAGGCCGCTCGGACTTTTTTAATTAATGGTGCAGAAGGCGAGCAAATATTTTATTTTAGAGCAAAAGTATGCCATTCTTTGTACTTCGGTTCAGTGACTGACATTCTTATATTGTTATTCCCTCACAGCTACACCAGGCTAACGAGATACGACAAAGGACTGGCCATATATCTAAAGTAAGTTGTGTAAAAACTCTATCTCCAATAGAGATCATCACCAAATTTCCTTTTAATACCAATGTTTAATCAATAGGAAAAGTCATGAGAATTAAAAGCCAAATTTTTGCACCAGCGTTGAACAGTTTAATTAGCGAAACAACAATTTTGCACGTGCGTTAACAACTTCAATTACCAAAACAACAATTTTGCACGTGCGTTTAAAACTTTAATTAGCCATTTAACAACAATTTTGCACGTGCTTTTAAAACTTTAATAAGCAATTTAACAACAATTTTGCACGTGCGTTTAAAACTTTAATTAGCAATTTAACAACAATTTTGCACGTGCTTTTAAAACTTTAATTAGCAATTTAAGAACAATTTTGCACGTGCGTTTAAAACTTCAATTAGCAATTTAACTGCAATTTTGCACGTGCGTTTAAAACTTTAATTAGCCATACACCCCTTTCATAATGGCGGCCGATTTATTTATTCTTTTATATGTATGTTAATTAGCCTTTCTGGCCTCGCTGGCGTGTACAAAATTCAAAAGAATTTTTACTCTAAACCGAGGCCAGTAAGGCTAATTAACATACATATAAAAGAATAAATAAATCGGCCGCCATTATGAAAGTGGTGCATTTAACAACAATTTTGCACGTGCATTAAAAGCGTCAATTAGGAAAATAACAATTTTGCACGTGCGTTAGAAACGTATCGACATTTTTTGACTTGATAATGGCTATGTGTACGGTCGCTTACTAAACCGGTGCACGGTGCGGTGCACTAGTGCACCGTCACGTACCAAAACAAGGTTTAGTGCACTAGTGCACCGTCGCTTACTAAACCGGTGCACGGTGCGGTGCACTAGTGCACCGTCACGTACCAAAACAAGGTTTAGTGCACTAGTGCACCGTCGCTTACTAAACCGGTGCACGGTGCGGTGCACTAGTGCACCGTCACGTACCAAAACAAGGTTTAGTGCACTAGTGCACCGGTGCAGTGTCAATCAAATGTAAAGCGCGTTTTCTTCAAGGCTTGCAAACAATGACCTACTTGCTATTGGACCGCTTTTTAGCATGGGCAAAAACTGGAGCTGAGCTACAACGTGAATCGCGCAAGAGAAAGAAGGAATATAAATGAGAATAGAATGCACGGTTCTACTTCAATAACAAAAATAAAATACTGGTGCATGGTGCGGTGCACTAATGAACCGGTGCAGTGTCAAACATATAATATAAAGTGTGTTTCCTTCAAGGCTTAAAAACATAAGCCATATACCATTTGATCTTTGTTGACACGGGAAAAGCTGGAGCTGAATGACCACGTGAATCACGGAGAGGAAGAAACAACAGAATTGAGAATGGAATGTACAGTTCTTAACTTGAACAAAAAAAATACTAACGCACGGTGCGGTGTACTAGTGCACCGGTGCACCGGTGCAGTGTCAAGCATATATAAAGCGTGTTTCCTTCAAGTCTTTCAAACATTAGCTACATGCTTGATCTTTGTTGACATGAGAAAAACTGGAGCTGAGCGACTACGTGAATCGCGCGAGAAGAAGAAACAACAGAAACGAGAATGGAATGCACGGTTCTACCTGAAGAACAAAGACAAACTACTGGAGGAGAGAAAAGAGCAACGGAGACAAAAGCAGTCTCGTGTTGCTGTAGAAGAGCAGAGTGAAAGTATAGCTCCCAAACCAAATTGGCGGCTGTATAAAGCACGACAGAGAGCCAGAAAAAGGGCAGAAAAAGAAATAACGTCGTCCACGAGTGTTCCTGTTTCACCTAATGCTGTCCGAGGAGCATTCCCTAATAGAACATCACGAAAACGAGCTGTGGACGCCACGAGGGTCAGTCTCCCGCGCAGTCCAAGAAAAAAAGTATCTGTCGTTGCTTCTCTTATTGAAAGTCCCACTACACGACAGGCTCTCCAACGACTGGGACATTTGAATTCGCCAGAAGACCAAGAGGAGGTCGAAATCGCATCAGCAATTTTACAAGATGCTAGGACGGCACTTCAAACAACAAAAAGAAAGAGATCAAATGATGCTCGTGCAGCCACTCAAGTAAGCCTTTCATTTCTTTGTGGAGAAAAAGACCATGCGTGACCATGCTCCACAAGACTAAAATGAACCTATTTCTTTGTAACCTCCGAGATTTAAATGAACCCTTGAAGATCTCTAAGGAAAACACTTTGAAAGTCACGAGTTAACGGAAAAATAACTTCGCTACACGCATAAAAAACCTACTATTGTTCGGATTTGTAACATTTCAAATAAAATAATATTTTGTTGCTATTTGTTTCCGAAAATGCGGTAAAATTCTCACGGGAATTCCGAATCTCGGAATGAATTTACAAAACCGATGCGTAAACTTGAAAATTTCATTCAAATTTTCAAAAATACTGGTCACGCGTTACGGAGCATGGCTGTAAGATATATTTTTCCCAGCGAGTTGGCTAGCAGCCCGGGGCTTGCAGGATATTTTTTTTCCAAAATCACCCAAACACCGCTCCATTGTCTGTCCCTTGGGGCTTTAATTGGTCGTATCGGGAGGGTCAAATTTCTAGTCTTGACAAGGAATCAATTCCGTCTGTGTTTGTCCAAGTTAAGAATATGTTCTCTCTACAGTAAATACATTTTCGAACTTCTTCGGCCAACAAACCACACAGAAATATTACTCCTGCTTCCATATTGTCGCCGTATAATTTTCTAAACTGGACCACGGAAAGATTTAAGCCGTTAACGCATAGACATGTAGTTTCCCAGTTTTCGATAATACGACGTATTGATCGTGCTGTCAAGAATGAACAGTTCGAAATGTTCATGAAAATGAGACTTTCTAATGAGGTATTTTCCACACCGTCATCAGTAATACCGCAACCTGACACATTTAATATTCTGAGGGTTTTACACATTTTGGAAACTTCGAGGAGATGGTTGTCGTCACATGTGGATTCACACACATTGAGTTCAAGAAGATTAACGAAGGTCGAGGCGACTCTGAAGTCAACAGTTACAAGTTTAGCGATGTTGAGAATTCGCAACCTTTTCCAGTGACACCTCTTGCTTGGGTTATCAACATATTCCCACGATATGGCAGTTTTCGCTATATCAAGCACTGCGATATCTTCTGAGCGAGACCAAATAATTGTTTCGACGAAATTCGTCAGCTGCCCGTTGGTAAGAGATTCACTCAAACAAATTGACTCAAAATCTTGACTCAGAGCCTTTTTTATAATAGTTGGATCACCTGAAATCCGGTGCCATTTTTTACAATCACGACAAACAGTTCTTCTAAGAAACTTGAAAGAGATAAAAGTAAAAATGTGTAAAATCAGGTCTTCGGGAAGTTGGTTTAACTGCATCATTACGAAGGTCAGTACTGTTGCCAGGGCGTAATTTGCGCTGTAAATCGCAATCAATCTTAGCCTTTATCATGCAAGACGGAACGGCGGTTCTGGTTTAATTTTGTTATAACTGCATCAACTCCTTTCTTGAGTGCACGGTGCCCTAGTGCACCGTGCACTAGTGCCCCGGGTGCACAAGTGAACCAGTGCACTAGTGTGCAATGGTTCAACCGGTGCACAAGTGCACCGGTGCACTGGTGTACCACCGGTGCACTTGTGTAACAGTCTTGGGTATCAATACCATACACATAGCCTAATGACGTTAAGCTAGCGTCGAAACGTCGTCACTTTTTTAAATCTTAAAATGTTTTTAAGTAATGTTTTATCGCAATTTTTGATAATTAAATGTTAGAAACGTCAATTAGTAAAACAAAAAATTTGCACGTGCGTTAAAAACTTCAATTAGCAAAACAACAATTTTGCACGTGCGTTTAAAACTTCAATTTAATACCAAAACAAAAATGTTGCACGTGCGTCAAAAACTTCAATTACCAAAACAATGAATACACGTTTGTTTTAAGTCTGTTTAAGTTTGGTTCCCACTAGCGACGTAAGCGGAATCGGAATCGTAGGAACCTTACCATCTAGTTGAAATCAAAACGACGGAAGCGGATACCAAGCGACGGAAGCAGAAGCGGAATCGGAAGAAAAAGGAAACCTTCCGATCCTTCCGATTCCGATTCCGTCGAGCTTCCGATTCCGATTGCGACTCCGTTTTGTAATTTACACTAGGACGTAAGGCTCCTTACGCTTCCGACTCCGACTCCGGTCTTTAACTTTTTGTTAACTTGTAAACTCCCCAGGGTATTACGTAATGTGTCGTTTAAACTTCAATTCATTTTAATACCAAAAAAAAATTTGCACGTGCGTTAAAAACGTCAATTAGCAAATAAAAATTTTGCACGTGCGTAAAGTAGTTTTAATAGCAAAACAACATTTTGTACTTGCGTTCAGTAAAAAGTTGAATGAGGAAAACAACATCCCTGCGCCAGGCGCGTTTGGATGAAAGATGGTCTTCATAACGATTAACAGAAAAATGTAGTGCTTCGTTGTGATCATTATTTCATGAGCAGTTTCCATGACAGGGCTTGCAGGTGAACTTGTTGAAGGTGAATTTGTTCGGTGATTTTACCCAAAACGTTAGTGAGATATCCTACTCCATCAGAAGTGAGATGTTAATCAGTAGTTTGTATTTTTATCCACAGACTTGGCCACAGCGATGTGTTTAACTTGATCCATAAACACAACTTGTTTAATTCAATCCAGGACAAGATCATTATGCTGATGGAGTTTGATAAAGAGGTACCTCCAATTTGAAATAGGAAATTGTTCTTTTAGATAGCTTGAATAAGGGGCTAGAGTTGAATCTTCTTCTTGTCATATGTAAATCTTTAATCACGTAATCGTAGGCTATATATGTTGTGGTGCAATTTTATCCTAAAAGAGAAGTTTAATTGGAAAGACTTAAGCTTAAAGTGTTATGCCCTTCTCGTTTTGCAGAAAGCCGTAAAGATGTTGATTGACAATGTCGACAAAGTTCCTGTAAGTATAGTTACTGTTTGTTGTCACACTCAAAAAATAACAGCTCTATCGACTACATTGCTAGCAGTTGTTTTTTTTAAGTTTATATGTCTAATAAAGTTTTGTTTGTTGTTGTTTCTTCTTTCATCTGATTTTATTTTCCACTTTTCTGTGACATATTTTCCAAAATTAATCCATACGCCACGCCATCCACGTCTCGAAATATTGAACTCTCACATGCTCGTTTGTAGGTTGAAGACGTTGTGCGACAGCTGAACAAAAGATCAGAACTCCTACATGTGGTAAGTAAAAATTGCTTTGATCGCAGATACATTTAATAAAATTTCCACTTTGCACAATGTTGAAAAACTAACCGAACCATTCAACAATGCCACAAGATAGTACTGCTCAGTAGCGTTCTTTTGTTGAGTCAGTGTAGGTTAGAGGAATTAATCCGTAGACTCAAAAGTTAGAACCATGTCAAACAGGTCCAATTGAAAGTACTCAATACTCGTTAGCTCTCATTCGAATGGTCACACTTAAGGATTTCATACACAGACTCGAACTCAGGTATCACTTTGCACAGCACATTACTGCTTGATAGCTTTAACTTGAATGGTCGCACTTATGAATTTCATACACTAGAGTAGATCTAATGCCCGATACCTTTTAATAATAGTAACTTTATTCTTTTCCTTGGCCCAGTATCTGGATGCGCTATTTATCAGGGATCCTCAAGCTGGAATGGATTATCACGAACTACAGGTACAAAAATATCTTTTTGCTTCGGTCAATGTAAATTGTAATTAAATTTAAATGAATAAAGTTGTTGTTGTTGTTATTGTTGTTGCTTCGTTACGAGCCCTCTCTCTCTTAGGTTGGGATACGTGTACTGCACATCAGAAGCGCGGGAAAACGCGTAACCAGTGCCAAACGCGCGAAAACTTATAACGGTTGCCAAGCGCGGGAGAATAAAACATGAAACCGTTGCAAAGCGCGGGTAAACTTGGGCTCTGTTTATGATTGGTTAAAAAAGAGCGTTTGCTCTGATTGGATAGAGAATTCCACACGTGTGTTTAAAACAAATGAACAGAGAGCAAAGCAAATGCAAAACAATAACGTTAAACAATATTACTTTTGACATAGTCATTCAATTAAAGCATTTTTACTCTTGTTTTCAGATTCCTCTTTATGCCGAATTTGACAGTGCAAAGCTTCTTACATTTCTAAGGAACAGCAATTATTATCCTCTGCAAAAGGTAACAGCGTGTTTTAAGGCGATGTTACACAGGACGATTCACAACGACGATTGTTAGCGCGACAATATTGCGTTAAAAGTTGATGTTGTGTAACATGGTATGTCGACGATTTTCTTCGCAATTTTTGCGTTGCCAGTTTTTGAATCAGCTTCAAAAACTTGCAACATGTTGCCGCAACAAAATATTGCGTTAAAAATCGTCCGCGCTGTTACACGGTGTCAACTTTTAACGCGACAATGTTGCGTTAAAAATCGTCTCGTGGAACATCACCTTTAGTTTCCGGACGATGAAGAGATTAGCCGCGGTAACACGTGGAATTAAGCGTGCCATGTTATTTCGAATTTAACTAGGTATAAGTTAAAACGTGTAATCGCAGCTTATAGCAGCTTATATAACTTACTACTTCTATTGTGATGTCGCAACGTTTTTACTCATTTCAGATTTAATCTTGTGTCTTTTTAGGCTTTAAACGAGTGTGAACAGAGACATTTGGTTCCAGAGATGGTGTTTTTACTCAGTGAGTAGCTCGTTTCATTGCAATGACGTGCTTGTGCGCGCAAAATGCGAAAATGAGTGGCAGACCTTTCTTTTGCTGATTTAATTTAGCTGTTTTAAGTTATTTTACTTTGTCATTTCAGGTCGTATGGGTAACATCAAGCAGGCGTTGCAGCTGATAATTCAAGAAGAAAAAGACGTAGAAAAGGTAATTAACATGTCTTTGTTATTTGCGTAAAATTGCATAAGATCACTGGGCAACATTCCTTATTGCCAACTCTTGGTGTGAGAGACTTGCGCAGTCGTGAAGATTGTAAGTGAGAGGAGATTGGATGCCAGTGAAGCGAGGGGTGTTATGGGAAGGACCGATCTCCTCACTTCATAGGCATACATTCTCCTCTCGTTCTTAAGTCATTATTGGCGACTAGGTACTAGTCAAGGACTTAGGTATTCAGAGATGATTGACGGTTAGTGATTGACAGCCTTTGTTGATTGACAGGCGATAGAGTTCGCTAAGGAACAGAATGATGAAGAATTGTGGGACGATCTCATTAATTATTCGCTGGATAAGCCAGGTATTTGATTCACATTTTCAGTGAATTTAACTAGGAAACGTTCGTCTCTTTAAAGCGAGCGTGTCACCATATTTTTTTTATTCTTCTTCGTTTAGAATTTATCACAGGTCTCTTGCAAAATATCGGCACCCACGTTGATCCTATCAAACTTATTCAGGTATGGCATTTGTGACTTCTGAGGTTTCGCGGACTTATGGCAATAAGTCGCACACTTAAACAAGAAAAAAAAAGCACGCTTGGCGTGATTTCAATTTTGTCTTCTTTATTTCACAGAGGATACCAGAAGGAATGAAGATACCTGGTCTAAGAGACTCACTGGTCAAAATTCTACAGGATTTCAATTTGCAGGTTTATGTTAACTCTAATCCTTCCATATGTTATTCCATTCTTGTTATCGTTCCTGCGAGATACCCAGCGGGTACTAGAGGTTCTTTCGTGGCACGCTTTCGTTAGAAGTCGGGCACCGAAGGGGAAAATATAAGAGAGACATAAGAGGCGTGTAATATGAGAGAGATGAGAGCGCGATAACTGAAGCCTCTGACTCCCACGGTACTGCGAGACGAATTATTGTGAAAGAAATTGCGTATAAAACACCGACTCTTTGCAACTGAACTTCTCTGGCGTCGAAGTGCGCGTTGTAAAAGATGCAGACTTGTCTACATTTCTTGAGGTTCGAGATGCCGCATCGCAGCATGTAACGTATTTTGTAACTCGTTTTCCATTCAGTTCTTTGCAATACCATTGCAAGATTAATGTTTCGTGTGTCAGAACAATTTTTCTTACTTTCTAGCCGGCAGTATTATGTCGAACGCTGTTCATTGCTTTACACAATCAAGCCAATAGAGACCATTAGATCGAAGCACGAGTACAAGATTGAGGGCGAAAATGACTGTTCAAAACTTCGTGCGCTAGCTTCGTATTAACACATGTTATCCCTGTCTCTTCACTTGGGTCTCCTTCCTTACTGGGCAGCAGCAGGAAGGAGCTAAGGCGCTGAGAGCATGACTGATGGCTTTAAAATTCGAAAGTTATACTGAACGTTTATCCTATTTTGAGTTTCATAAATCACTCTTAAAGGGAACCTCCATTGCTTTAACAAATTGACGTTAAATTGTTGGAAATAAAGTCTAAATAAATTTTTTTTAAAAAAAACAGGTGCAAATATAATTTTTGTGTACAAAAAAAAAGGATGTGAACATCGCCTATCTTCGCTTTTAAATTTCCCGCGCGCCGCCATTTTGAATATTTATGACGTGTTACGGTTGTCTAATTGTTGCATACAAAAGAACTTCGATTCTTAACAATAGCGACAACCGTAACACGTCATAAATATTCAAAATGGCGGCGCGCGGGAAATTTAAAAGCGAAAATAGGCGATCTTTATATCCATTTTATTTGTGCACTAAGATTATATTTGCACCTGTTCTTTTAAAAATTTTAAATTTAGACTTTATTTCCAACAATTTAACGTCAATTTGTTCTGACAATGGAGGTTCCCTTTAACAATCTATACTCGTATTAATCAACCATTAGGAAAATGCGTTCGCACAGAGGTATTTGAAAACGTGACACCGAGGCCAAAGCAGATACCAGTTCCCGCCCGGTTTGCCCCTGAAAAGAACAAAAGAATCTTCGGGGGGCTAAAGTGACGTCGAAACAGTACAGAGAAACAGAGGAAAACTGAATTAAATCCGCTACTACACAGGATACCCAACACAAGATTACGATTGCGCGAACGCAAACAGTGCTTCATTTGTTGCAACACGACGATAGTCTTTTATCTCTGTGGAGATAATGCAAAGGCAGTCTTTTGTCATTGACAAAGGCTCTAAATTAGGGTTTTTGTTTGCTCTGCAGATCTCTCTCCGTGAAGGTTGTAAAAAGATTCTTGTGAAAGACAGGTAAACCAAATAAACGTCGAATTTTCACTTTTGTGCTCCTAGAGTGAAACCTTTAGTTATGTGATGTGTTTCTGATGCTCGCATATGTAAAACAAAATCCTACAGTGTGGCCAATCAAATGAAAGCTACTGATCAGTACTTTCCTGTGGTATTGTTTATTATGTTGTACAAGGTGGTTCTAACTTTTGAGTGTGTGATGAAATCCTAAAGTGTGACCATTCAAATGAAAGCTATTGAGCAGTACTTTCCTGTGGTGCTGTTTATTATGCTGTACAAGGTGGTTCTAACTTTTTGAGTCTGTGGATGAAATCCTAAAGTGTGACCATCCAAATGAAAGCTACTGAGCAGTACTTTCCTGTGGTGTTGTTTATTATGCTGTACAAGGTGGTTCTAACTTTATTGTAATCTTTGTTTTCTGTAGTGTCTCGTTGCTGCAACGGTTAAGTAAAGTACAACAAAAGGGTGTGTCTGTCGACGGTAAGTGGTTTAGCTGTAAAACTGGATGCTAAATTTTCCACTTTTAACGCAAAACTTCGGCCGTTTCTGAACGGCAAAGATATATATACCGGCAAAAATGCAAAAATCGAGCACAAGACGAATCTAAAGAGTTAGTGAAGTCATGTCTCTATTCCGCTCACAAAAGCTAAGTTCGCTTTGTGGAAGGAACAGAGAGGTTGTTGAGCATGGGGGCGTTCAAATTCAAGCGGTTTTTTTTAACTGAGAATCTCTTGGTTTTGCCGTCACTAACTGAATGTTTGTTGTTGTTGTTTTTTTTTTTGGTAGATGAAACTATGTGTCCTGTTTGTCAGGGAACCGTCATTGCAGAAGGTTGGTGTTAGTTCACACTATCGTTGGTTTTGGAGACACAAAAACATAACAGTAATGTGTTAGTTACGCGTTCGTTTTATAGTCATGCGTTAGTTTTGGTGGTCCTACAATCGTATTTCTGTAGTTCACATTCTTTTATTAGTCTTTCGATCTTTCTTTCGTAGTTATGTAATACTAGTCCAATGTATATCTTGAGTCCCACTTGTCACGCAATCGCTGCTCATCAAGGTTGTGACAGAGCTATTTCCCTGCTGTTTGCAGCAAGTTAGAACTGAAAATATGAAGCGAACCTTATCTATTTCCGGTGCTCTGATTTGGAACGGTATCCCACTTTCTATCAAAACACTTAACAAAAATCAATTTAAAAGAGAACTAAAGGGAAAACTCTTTGGAATTCTGGAAAAAGAGGGCAATTATATTAGAATTTCTAATATTAGAGTGCAACTCTTAAAACCATAACATTGTGTACTTCCGGTATTATCTCAGTCTGCCTTCCTGTCTCTCTGGCTATAAACTACACGACAAACTAGATTGCTTCTAGGATTGTTCGTTTAATACATATCTGTATTTATTATAAAATTTTCTTTTTCTCCTGTGCCCGCCTCGAATAGCCCTTGATAATAGGCCATTTGCACGATGACGTCATATGACTACAACTACCACAATCCTTTAGTTTTTTGTTTTGTAGTGCAAATTAGGGCCATTGTTATTTAAACCTCATCGGGATTACAAAATTTAAATAAGAAAGGAAAAACGAAATGAATTCTGGTAGTTGTAGTCAAATGACGCCATCGTGCAAATGGCCTATTGCGGGCACAAGCTTTGTAAACTTTTACTTAACTTGAAATAAAACTTGTTGTTGTTGTTGTTGTTGCTGCTTTCTACAGACTTTGTGTTTTTGTTATTTTAGATGCAAGAAGAGCCTCGCACATTGTCGTGTTCTTCTGTAAGCATGTTTATCATGAAGACTGCCTGCCAACACGTGATGTGGTAAGCGATTAATCTTTTGCTTCAAACTCCCTGCCTTACCCTACCCCGGCCGGGAACACGGAGTGAATGCATACAATTTTATGCTCTTGAGCGAATTTAGGGCTCTGCAGAATCTGCGTGATTCTCAACCTCGTTCCCAGTCGCTGAGGTTTTTTTCAATACTAGACGGTGCCCACTCGTGCTCCGCCGTTTTGAACGCGGAGAAGGCTCTGGTAACGAGGTTTTGTGAGTCCTGCATGGAATTTTACTTTAACTACCAGAATTCATTTCGGTTTTCCTTTCTTATTAAAATTTTGTAAGCCCTAATTAACATAATAACAATAACCCTAATTAACATGTAAAAAAAAACCTGGATCAGCCATAATGAAAATGGCCTATTGTTTCTGAAAAAAAGTACGAATCTTGTTTATTTTAAAACACGAAATTATTCTCTTTTCCTTTGTAGGGTCCGTTTTGTCAGATCTGTACCGCACACAGCCAGGTGAAACGACAGCGGTCTCGACACGTACAAAGTACCGAAGCACGTTCTTAGTAAACCTTAATAATTGCAGGCATAAAGTCAAGAATCGTAGAGTTCATTATACCTTGTCTGTTGACTTGGTTCAAGGCAAAGAATGTCTTCCCTCCCGCGGAAAAATTCACAAATAACGAGAAATGATAATCATAAGCTATGGCAATGCAGTGTTAAGATTAAGACCAAGGTACACTAAGGAAACAAATATTCAGAAAATGAGTCGAGTTTGGCGATGTTTTCCAGGATGAATCGCAGAACGGCAATTGTTTAGACGATACAATAGCGAGAGCGGCGCAAAGCCAACGTAATAACAATTGGCCAATGACAACATCGTAAGTAACGCAATAAGCCAATCAGCGCACGAAGCCGAAAATATGCAACCAGTGCCAAGCGCGGGAAAATATGTTACTGATGCCATCCGCGGGATGACGTGATTGGTTGGGGCTGAAGATCGCTTTGCCAGTCTTGGTGAACTGGAACTCAACTGTTTTATTAAAAAATTGATACAATTGTAAATGGGTAAATAAAATTATTGTTGAAAGTAAATTATGGAAACATTGAATGTAGTTTTAAATGTAACTTTTGAGTCCAAGGACGAAATCCTGCGTTGTTACCATTCAAATGAAACTTCTTCGGCAGCACTTTTGCATGGTACCATCTGTTTTTCGATGTTTTACAAAATGAATTTTGATTTTTTTTTATTACTGGCACTCTTGGAAGTACAGACGAACCTCGCATATTAAAGTGGACACCCCTTGGGACTATGAAGTGTGTGTTGCTCAGTGGGATTACGACCCGGCGTTCACTTGCGAGGTGTCCGCCAATGGAGAGTACCATTATTTGAGTTTCAACTGCAGTAGAAAACACTTCTCCAACTCGCCGTACACACAGTACCCCATGGTAAAAACGAGACTTGATATAAATTGTTTATCGTCAGCGATTTATTGTACACAAATACGTTAGAAGGGAATATGAAAGAGTCACTTGTACAAAGAGTGTATTGGTTTCACATTGATTGCTTTATAAAATATAGGACTTTTATCTAAGAACAATTCAAATAAAACTTTGTCATTGTACTGAGTACGCTGGACAAAAAACGCTGCCTCGATTTAAACTCAGCAGCTATTATCGCAGGTGTTGCGTTACTTTGGTCGTCACGCGATATTCCGCTCAGAAAAGCGCTGCGTGACTACCTAAATAACGCAACTCCTGCTAATGAGAATACAATGCTGCCCCTCATAATTATCGCATCGTAGTTAACACGGTTAAGAGATGTGATGCGTGAATAATCTTCCTATAATTTGTAACAATAAATAATGTCTTAAAAAATACGGGAAACGTCGACCGTTTATTTACTTTTTACAATGATTTCTCCCGTTGATAATGACACAAAGTGATCACACCAGTTTCGATGATCACGGAAAAGGCACGAAGCGAAGTGTCGCCGAAGCCTTCCGAACGCGGCCCGAGCAAGGGACTTCGTCGCTTCGCAACTCTTCCACGATCATCTTTATGGCAGTGTGTCGATGCTTTTTTTTTTCTAAGGTTTTTATCTTCCTATTTTCCTATTTGATTATTGAACTGGTCGCCCTCTCTAACAACAGCCCTTTGTAAAGAAAATGCAGTCTGCGGTCAAAACGGGAAAATAGACTTGATAATACAAAAGCGTTCAGAAAAAAGGAACCCAATATACATATTAACGTACAAAAAAGAAAACTTTTTCTATACAGCGCTTTCTAAAGAGCATGCGTACATGTATGCAAAAAAACAAACGAAGAAAGAAACAATTACCTCGTGGCTGTAGTTACAGAGAACGGACAGTGAAGTTTGTTCGGACTTATAACCAGTTTGATTTTTGCGAGTAAAATATTTTCAAAAAGAAGTAACGTCTGCATTGAGGAAATGACTGATGTCCAATGGCCTGGATGCTATTAAAGGAATTCACTGAAGCAATGAAGCATTTTTTTATATTCCTGTGTTGTGTCCTCCTTCAAGTTCCCTGTGTAAGTTACCCGTGGGAAAAGCCAACTTCCCATTCCCACGGAACACTGACAAATTTTCAAAAACTGAACGGTTGCCTTATCTCCAGTACAATCTGCTATTCGTGGGGGAGTCACGACTTCCCATCGACATCCGCACGGAATATTTTAACACGTATTGTACAGCTGCCCCCATTGAAGAAACGATTCTTCGAGAACGCCTACTTCTAATTCGTTTCTCTTCTCCAAGAGAAATCTTGAAAGCTCATTCCGGATGACTTGTAACCACTTAAAGACCAGCCTTTTATATGGAGAACAGTCCCATTGTTGATTATATTCATTTGTTTGGCCAGCTAAAATCACGTAGCGCTCTTAACACCGGTGAGAGAAGATCCTAACCCATCCATAGTGCTTAGTAGGCCGTCCGTTCTATTTACTACGTCTACTTCCCTGAAAAATAAACGAACGATAGAAGATTATTTCCGCATTTGAGGAAATGGTTCCATCAACCGAGTTGATAAGATAAATTTGCCTTCAAGCGCCAGCTCTTCGTTAGACCTTATCAATTCAGTTGATAAAATCACGAGAATAAACTGGCCCACGGGAAGGTAGACTGCAAGATATCCCTTATTTTTGCTCGAATCCGCTTAAAGCGAAGGTGGCCGAAAAGGCCTGGAGTGAGTGTGATGAAAACGGAGTGAGACTGGGGAGGATGCGCTAAAACTACGATTTTCCCCTCGTGTTAGACTCGCGCGAGGATCGAGGAGGACCAAATTGCATTATATATTGTAAGTATTTACTAAAACAGTTGATATCGTTGTTGGCGCGCTCTGATCGGCTACTGAAACTCGGGATAGCAAGTGCTATTCACCTCCCAGCAATTTGCGCGCGAAAACTGTAATCGTTGACAGGAATAAATGAGTTAAAAAGCAACATTTTCGTGCTATAATATCTCACTGTTTTGGTATGTACTAAAACAACTATTCACCTCAGTGTCGTTGACCAGTGGTGGATATTTAACGAGCCGCGACTACTGGCCACCTCCACTTCGGTGAATAGTTGTTGACTATGGCGCTTGCAAGCTGTTGGTATCGATGACACCTAGTACCTCACTTACATTTGTTCCGCAACAGAACTTTCGGCGGCGCTTGCCCTCAACGCAGCACTCGCCGACGGTGATGAACTAAGAGCCGTGGGTGAAAACGGCGCATTGCCGCGCACTAGACTGTTCGACAACGTGTGACCGGAGTTCAATGGAAAGTTCAATGCGTACACCGCCTTCATAGGCGCCGTAGAGTACGCGGAGTTTTTACTAAGAAGCGTCCCGGTCGTGTAACCGCCTTGACTTGATAACGGTCCGTTAGATAAAGAGTTACGACTCGGGTTGGAGTGCGTAAAGTTCAGCCCCACTACCCCATTTGTCGGGGTGGGGTTAAGTGAGAATTTCGACCTTTGTTGCGTGGAAAAGCTTCTGTGAAGGCGTGGTCTTGGCTCCCCGGTCTGTTTACTGACTGACGGGGAATCTGTTGATGATACTGGAGTCGATGAATGTGTGGAAAATGATACTTGCGTTGGTGGAGATTTCGGTCTGAAATGCGGCCTGGAAAAAACAAAAACAACGATAAATGTGTCAGATGAGAAGAAAGTGATATGAAAAAAAGAACGGTTCTTCTGTAAACTATAGTGTTTTTTTACCCGTATATTTCCTAATTTATACAAATTCCAAGCAAGAAAAATAATTCAAGTTTCAAAATGCAATGAGTCGTTGGCAACAATGGAAATTACACTCAATAGTTTTCATTTCAATTGAGTGGTGCTGTAGTTTTTAGCCCGCAAACTAGTAGCTCGACGTATTTCGTCAACTAAGAATTGCATTTCTAAGCTTTCAAAATCAACAAAAACTGAACTTTAGTCGTGAAGGTTGGGCAAAAACATAGCTTTCGGGCCCTTTGAAAAAAGGACGACTGAAGTAATACAAAACCGGGCTTTTCAAGAGAAAAACGAGACAAATTTCTTACAGTTGTAAGTTCCAATAGAAACAGGACTTACAGTAAAGGCTTCTTCCAGCCCGTGAGATGATCGTACGGAAACAATCCATTTGGTAACGAAAACGAAGATGTTGAAGAGTTGAGGCGTGTATCTAGTTCATCCAAATCCTCTGATAAAGGACTATAGACACGGTCCATGTATATTCTGTAAAGAAACGTTCATTATTAACAACCATATTTTATCGTTGGTGTCTGCATTCAGGGGTGGAGTAGCATTATTTTCGGAACTTGACCGCTCATATTACTGAGAGGTTTTCAATTTGAGTGTCGAAAGTAATTTCGCAATTGCTTTGGGTTTGCATTGCTTCGCTTTGTGATTGGCTAAAAAAATCTCGCGCCATTTTATCAACCAATCAGAATTAAAACCAAAGCTAATCGTGACTTGCTCGCACGCGTTTTCCCGCGCTTGGCGCCGGCTGCATGTATTTGCTTCCTGTTCTGATTGGTTGATTGGATTGTCTGCGTCTGTTGTGATTGGTCAGAGTGATTACTTTGGTTTTGATATAGAGCAGTTTTCAATCGAGTGTCGTAAGGCCAAAACCAAAGTAATTACTCTGACCAATCACAGCAGTCGTAAACAATCCAATGAACCAATCAGAGCTCGAAGCAATTACATGTCGGCGGCGCCAAGCGCGGGAAAACGCGTGCGAGCAAGTCACGATTGGTTTTGGTTTTACTTCTAATTGGTCGAGAAAGTGGCGCGAGATTTTTTAGCCAATCACAAAGCGTAGCAATGCAAACCAAAGCAATTGTGTAATTACTTTCGACACTCAATTGAAAACTGCTCTAAGGACACTCAATTGAAAACCGCTTAAAGACCAGAGCAAACGAGGTGATTTGTCTGCCTTACCTTCCACCTCGTCCTACTCTTCTCCGCGCGAACCCAATAACTCGCTGTGGCGATGATATTGACGTACAACTGAAGCGAAATTTCCTATCACCCAGACCTCCTTCAGATGGATCAATCCATGGGAGGGGTTGGGGCGAATCGAAACGAGGCTGAAAAAGAATGAAAAAAATCAATTTTGATTCCATTTGAAAGAAAAAAACTTCGCAACTTAAGATTCGAAATCTCTCTAAGAAAAACAACTTCAGTAACTAACCGCCATGTATTTGACGCCAAGCTTTCTTTTAAATGCAAATCTACCATCTGGATCGTCTTCGTCATCTTCGGGTTCTGATGGAATATCAACCTAATAATAGAAAACATTGATGATATTAGTACAACAGTCAATTTGACTCCTTATAATGGCTGAGTTCAGAATTGAAACAAAAAAGGTTCAAAATTCAGTTTTGTAAAATATTGAAAAACCACCAGTGTACAGCTGAGAATCTTTTGACCTGACTGGCTCTCGTTTACTTTAACATTATTTACCATAAATGAATCTGTCATTACTTCAGCAAAACAGTGCTTTCTCGGCTTAAAAAAAAATAATAACAATATTTTTTATTCAACTCACACGATCTTTACAGAAAAGGAAAAAAGAAAATAATTTAAAAATAAAACTAGATTACAGATATAGAAGAGAAAAACCAAAGGAAAAAAAAAACAGATAGAATTCGTGAGTTTGGAGCATCCAAATAGCTAGAGCTAATCGAGTGGATGACCCAAAAGGAAAACTGAGTTTATAGAAAAATTACGATTTACATTACACAAATTAAGATAAAAAGTATTTCTTCATGAGCTAATAATATTAATTTAATAATATTAAAAAAAAACAATTTATGAGTGAACTGATTGTTTCAAAATTTGACATTGGCTGACTATGCCCTCGGCTCCCCCCCCCCCCCCCCCCCAAAAAAAAAAAAAAAAACAAATCACTTACTGGAGGTGGTGATACATGAATAAGTTCTTCCTCATCACTAAATACCACTTGATCTCCTGGAAGAAGAACTTGAGGAACCTTAGCATGGTGATGGAGTTTGGGTCTCTTGATCCTAAGGAAAAGAGTCAAAAATATTAGTAAAAACTACCACACAACCACAAATGTGGGTAATTTTCCACTGGCTGAGTGAAACAAAATAAGAGGAATATGTTTCTCTCACACACTGCTGGGGCCTGGGTATAGGTCACGCGACGGTTAAAGACAGGCAGTTGCTTTTGTTGCATTCTTCATTAATGACGTTCCCACCCTAAGATTTCAGTTTTACATGATGTGTTACACAGTGTAAATATAATGTGCAGCCTTGTAATTTTGTTAGTGTGTGAAAAAGCAGATCTAGGGAGGGGCCCTCAGAGAATTAGCTCTACGGAACGTGAGCTAATTTTGGTTCTACCTATTGAATCATCATTTATCGAAAACAAGTTACACTTTTGATCACAACCTTTGGTACATGTTCTCGCAGATAAGCTGGAGCCCCAATTTTGAGGAAAACTTTTAGGTTGCCACAGTTAATAAGATCACTCTATTCAATCCATACAAAGTTGAGGGAATGAGTTAATAAACGTTCAACTTATCATGAGTTAATTATTACTAGTAGTAGACTCACTAGTACAGGGCTGTGCTCTAGCAGTGCCCAGGGGCCTCAGGCTCCTTACTTTAATCTTTGGGCGACTAGAAAAAACTTACTTTTGCATAAAGCTTAAGTGCCGGGCACCCCAGATTTCATAGTTGGGAGCCTTTGAAGTAGAGAATAGTGCTTTTGATTTTATATTACAAGAAGTTTGAATTAACAAGGGTTTGAGTTACTGAGATACTTCTTAATTAAATTTTACTCACTTACCCTAATTCATTGATAAAGTCATTCTTCCCAAGTCGTGGTCTCTCCTGGAAAAACAGTTGTAAAAAAATATACGTTTGGAAATTATTTCTATCATGAAATTTTATCATTCCAATAAAAATGATAGATACTACTGGTATTCTAAACCCTACAGGCCCCAGGCAAGCAAAAGGATGATAGCACTATCCACCGAATAGCAATTTATCCAGCAGATAGCCTCATCCACTCCTTGATCAATCGGGAAGTACGACACCTTTGATCAAGACTTGTTGTACAGAGTTTAGCAAGAGCTTAGTCTTGAGAAATGGAAAATTACAGAGCAGGAAAATTACCATTTGCCACTTTTATTTTTATTTCACTTAGATCATAATATTCAAATGTTGCAACAACTTTTTTAATTAAAAAATCATCACACATCATTCATCATGTAATAAATCACCTGGAATCCTCGTCTCCATAGATCATGTTCTCTCTCTCCTGCAGTGATCACACCTGATGTGACATTCTCGCCATAACCAGCAGATGTCGGCACTGTAAGATTGGTCGCAGGGGGCTGATACCTGATCATATCCAGACACTGTTGAAGGATTTGACCTGCATAATCTCCAGCAGTATATCTACAACATCCACACAGAATTGACTGTTAGTCGCACTTTGGCCACAGCCAGACCATTTAACTCTGGTTTCATTAGCATCAGAGCAAGACTAGTAAATGGAAGTTGATAATCTTTAAGGCAGGTCTTACTACCTGGTTACCATACAATGAAGTAAGGAAATGGACACCACATGAGGCAAAGAAAAATTTATTTGACTTTGGTGGGATTTGAACCCACGCCCTCAGATTAGATCTTTTATTGCTCTACCATTTGAGCTATGAGGCTGCACGGGAGTAGATCGTGGGTGATAAGGTGGTCATTCATAGCAATGAGAATGTGAAGGGTACAATTAATGTTGAGCAATACGGCACAGGAGATACAAACAGGAAATCAGAGAATTGACTATGGTAAATTTTAGAGCTAAGAACCCATAATTTCATACTGAGTGTTATCCCAAAAGAAATGGGGCAGAGTAAAACAACACGTCTAAGGAACAAAAGTGACGACGGAAACTAGACACCACCCATGATCTACAAATTGAAAATGAAAAGACTACCACACCTCCACCAATGCAGAGTTACATTTGTGTAGCCCTTGCATAATGTTAGGTTTCCCCAATAACTTCCCTGTATTCATTAATACCTCAGGTTGAGGAAAGACACTATAGATCAACACGTTTTTGTTAAGGAAAACGGATTGATGCACTAACTACTTGAGCACTAAACCTCCACAAAAGTGAAGGCCTGTACAGAATAATTTCTTTGCGGATATTACCTTTTCTCAAATACTTCAACAGTAAGCTGAAGGAGTTCCTTCTTTGAACTTTCTCTTCTCTTCACCATGTCCAATATTGTACAAGCTCTATTCAAGTCTCTGCGAAGTTTGAGCATCTTCTCATATGAGGCCTCGTCATTCTTACGATTCTTAAAAGAAGAAAGAGTCCAAAATAAGGTACAATGTAAAACATCCACATGGGCCCTTCATGATACTTGCTAATGTTTTTTTGTTTTTTTTGGTGTGAACATTTCAAGACAGCTCAATTTTGTATTAATTTTTCCTTTGTCTTAGTTTCGTTAGGCTGTCCTCTTTTTCTTCTGTGTTTACCATCATCCGACTGACCCATATTTTTGCATTTTCAAAAAAAAGTTATGCTGGCAGATTGCAAAGAAACCCACGACATCGATCTTTTCCGTCAGCATTAGATTCCATCCAACACCACCACCTCGGACACTTATTGAGAATTATACAATGTAATGTTGACACTTAGAATTTTATTTTCAATAAATTTTTTTAAGGGTAAAAAAGAAAATCTAAAATTCCCACTCAGGATTGAACCTGTGACCTAGGCTAGGCTTTGGCTTACACAGCCTACCGTACCAGAGTACCACCTAGCTTCTAGGGTTGTTCAGGCCTAAATTTAACTATATAAACTGCTAACCCTAACCTCAACTGAAAGCTAATCAGTTACTCTGTTATATACGGTAAATCTCAATAAGGCATAGATCTGAGGTGGTGTTGGTGAATGGAATCTCATGCTCACTGATCTTTTCTTCCTACATTGCTGCCACGTACATTTTATAACCACGTCTCGTTGTTTCCAGGCTCCAAGGCAGTGATGCTTGGGTACCAGGCCTCCTAGTTCCAAATTGCTCCTGATTTTTTTAAGACGTCTTTTTTTTTTTAATCCGACTGTCCGACCCAAAATTAGGAAGTGCATTCGACGGTAAACGGAGAAAAACGGGGACAGCCTAAGCCATTTAAAAACAGTAACATACTCAATCTGCCATGTTTCAGAGGTGAACAGAACAGAAGAAGTGCATATTTTATGTACATTGCATGTAGATATTTTTTTTTAAATGCAGAGTGTCCTTAGGTACATAAAAAGAAACTATTGACGAGTGTCTGGTTTTGCAGTTCCCTGATCTTAAGTTCTCTTAAGGCCGTCCCCTTTTTTCTCCATTTACCGTTGTCCAACCGACCCATATTTTTTCATTTTCAAAAAAACAGGCATGCTGGCAGATCGCAAAGAAGTGTTGGTGGTTCATCATTTTTTTCACTTTTCTCAGCTGAGTTTAAGCATGACATCAATCTTTTCTTCCTCCATTGCCTCAATGTTGATTTTGTAACCAGGTCTCATTGTTTCCAGGCTCTACGGCAATGATGCTTGGGTACTGGCCTCCTAGTTCCAGATTGCTCCTGATTTTTTTTTAAGAAGTCTTTTTTTTAATCCGACCGACCCAAAATATGGAAATGCATTTGACTGTAAACGGAGAAAATCAAAGGCTCCTAAGAGCCAACCCGTGAATAAGAAACACGTGACGCAATATTGTGGTAAGCTTATGTTTTCACACTGACACGGTTCAATTTTTTTTTAATTAAATGTAAGGATTTTTGACAAACACAAAAACAAAACTACGGTACATCACTTTCATAATGTTCAGTCTGAAGAAGAAAGAAAAAAGAAAGAAAAAAGAAAGGACGGCAGGAGCGAGACTCAAACTGCGCTTTACACCATTCATCACCGTGATCACTGGCTTGGAACAGGATAAATTTAATTACTTCAAGGTACGTGTGTCTCGGTTGAAAATCCTTTTAGATCAATTTTTTCGTTGCATAAAGGTCTCCAAATGCGAAATATTGTTAAGCGTATTGTTATTTATATTCGTTTACAACAATTTAGTTATTATTATCGCTGGATTCACGTTATTCTTGTTACAAAACGCATTCATAACAAGCATTACGTCACACAGTTTACAGCTTATGGAAGGAGTGAGTGAGAGAGCGAGTGCTCATTTGCATATCTGTCTCTGTTACTGATAACCCGTTCATTACGCATGCGCGTATTCACGGGTTATAAAAGGGGACTGCATTACCACTCAAACTGGTTTTAAATTTTCAACCACAAAATAAAAATCTCTTCAGCAAATACTTATAAAATGTACATGTACCTTTCTTGTTTGCATCTTTTCTGTTCTTCTTCTAAATGCCACATATGGATCACTAGCAGATGAGCCATCCCTTTTCTCTCCTTTGAGCTGAGGGATCAGTGATATCACAAGATCCTTCTACAGTAAAGACAACAGGAAAATGTCAGCATGCCATACTTCTTAAATTTAGTGTTCTGGCTGTGTAGGGTGTACATTGAGCCTGCAGATGATAAACCTCACTGCCTGCTGTGTTTTAAACTTAACCTAATTTAATTCAAATTCTTCAAAATATATAACAAACTTGTAAGATCTACATCATTCAGCCATTATCAGGTCAATTCTTGAATCAAATATCACTTGGTCTAGCTTTATTAAAAACCCTAAATAACTGTACTGTAAGTTTTCAAATTTCACTTTCTAATGAAATCACCGTACTAATTTAAGCCTGCTTATTATAACATGTAGGAAATGCATTGCATACATTAGATAATATACAGTAATATGGCACAATCTCTTTTCAAGTCTGGTGTCTTATTTTTTATCATTTGTAAACATTTGACCTCCTTTGTAAAATGTTTTACAACTAAGCAATGAGCACAGGAGTACGGTAAGTTTCAGCAAAAGTGAAGAAAATTTCCTATGAAGTCCAAGCAACTGAATTCACTGAAACCAACAGCGGCCAATGGTTGCGTATTTCACCTGTGAACCTTTGAATGATGTCAGTAAATAAACCAATGAACATTCATTATTTTGACTGAGGCAACCATTGGAAGATTCCAATAATCAAATTTAAACCTGAATTTTGATTTCAATAATGCAATCCATTCCCGATTAATCAAAGTCATTCCCAAAATAATGATAAGCGGAACACGCTGAGTATTTTGACTGTAAATGGTTAAGTCAGGACAAGACCATGTCTTACCAGCTTTTTTCTTTTGTTCAGCCAATACTCATACAGAGGCTTGATAATTTCAGGACTCAATTCCTTCAACAATGACTTAGCTTCATTCAGAGACACAGCCTATCAAAAAGAAAATTAATGTTTAATGTCGGTTATATCACAATCTACAGTATGACTACAATATTGGACAAAACTAGGTGAGAGAAATGCAAAATACCATTTTTTACAACTTGTTCAATAAAAGTACAAATACATGTAATATTTCTGAAATGCTTCATTCCCGCTCTTCTCTCTCAATGTTGTCTTGCAAACTGAAAGTCTGACAATTTGTCTGGCTTCTTTTGTAACCAAAACAAATATACAAGAGAGAGAGGGTGAACCATTGTCAAAGTAAGAATTATTCTAGTTAAAAATCATTTAGAACTGTCTCAACAATTTTGTCTGAGATTGTAGCCTGCACGGATTAAAATTTACAATGACTAATGACAAATAACACAAGACAAAATCAAATTATTATTAGTCCAAACCAGTAATCCATGCTGCCCCCAACTGAAAGCTATTTTACCAACAGTTCATACAGCTGATAAAGCAGTTAACATCTAAAATGTTCCTGAAATGCTGATTGTATGACAATTTCTTGCTCTTACAAGATACAGTACCGGTCAATCTTGACTCAAAACTCGATCCTCCATTCTCAAAGTTTTTGATTTCTCGAGGCTTGAGTTTTGAGTTGCATGTCATTGGCAACAATCAACATTTTGGGAATATTTTTGACCTGCATGGTTTATTAGCCACACGATAGCAATAACAATAAGAATAAGGAAATATAATGTAATGTCACCTGGTTTCCTGAATTTCTTTCCAACTGGTCAAGAATCTGCTCAAATCTAAAGGGAGTTAGGAGCTCCTGAAGAAAAGACAAGCGAAGGTAAATATTTTCCAACCACACTATAAAATAACTTAAAATTGACCTATGATTTGGATGAAATGTTGTAGCTGCAGATCATAAGAACTGTATGGGTGGAATTCCGAAAATAATTCAAAGCTACAAGTGCAAAGGAGAAGAGATGAAAAACTAAGTGGACACCTGTAATGAATTTTATATAAAATACTGCTTAACTAACTAATCATACATGTACCTTCTTTTTATTGAAGTTCTTCAGCCACTCCTCATCTTCTGAGTCCATGTCATATTCTGCCACTTCCTCGTCAAAGTTGAAAGCTTGAAAATAAGACCATTCAACGTTTAGTACTACAGTTATCCACAGGCAACCCTCCAAGTTGCGACCAGTTTAATTCGGCACTGGCAACCGGATTTGCAAACAAGTCGCCAACTTGGCGACCAGTGACGAGGCAAGCAGCCGGGAAATTTTTGCATTAAAAATGGAAATTGAATGGATTGATTAACACTAAAACTTTCATCTCAATGGATGTTTTTAATAAGAATGTAATACAAATGATACTGATTAAATGTAATAGATTTTGCCATTCAAAAGTTAACAAATTTGAACTGCGAGGAAAGGGATCACAAAATAAAAATAGCAACGAACAGATTCTTTTAAAAGCACACGGATTATTACTTGCAGCTTCGTTTTGCTTGACTGAACATCAACTCGTTCCCTAGAACGTGACAAAGTTTTCCCATTTTCGGCACGTGACACATTGCACGGAATGCAAACAATCAATTCTTGAGAATCTGACGAATATGAACATAATTATCTTCCAGAGAGAAATCGGACATGGGACTCTGTGTTAATTTGTTTAAAAGGCTCAATTTGTATATTGGAATGAAGAAAACCCACTGTTGTAACATGAGTCAGACCATTTAGTTATTGACTATAAATAAATTTTACACATACGCGAAACATAACATCATGAGCAAACATTTTTTCTACCTTTGATGCTCATTCTTTTTAAAAAAAGAAAAACAGAAAATAACTTGCAAATAAAAATAAACTGAAAAAAATGCTTAAGCTTAAGTTGGTGTATGAGCGACATTTCGCTGTTTGGCTCAAGACAAGTTCATGGGGAAACATTTCATGGAAACATTTTGACTTGTGAAATTTTCAAGTGCTCGGCACTTTGCTGGTTTATTCACCGTTCATTTCTTATGTCATAATCTGTGTATTGTTGACTGGCAGAAAGCGTTACACACATGTTGTAAAGTCCGGCTCGTATGATCCGAGTTTTTTTCACCATTTTAGCTTTCAGATTATCTTTTTTCTAATCATTATCACTATAATTATAGTGAAATGTTTGTCACAGTGGCATACTTTCTTGAAAGGTTTTATTTAAGAGAACACTGCCGCTGATGTTGGGTTATGTTCCGAATTATTTTCCCTTAGACACTGTTGCTATGAAAATTAAATTCTTTGATAAATTAATTTCTGGTAAAATTATTAATTTTGTATTCCGGTTATGCAAGAATTTATTATTTAGTGTTATATATTTTATTAATTTTATTGATTTATATATCAGTGCTGTAAAAAAGGATGCCGATATATCTTTTCTCTTTGAAATAATAAACAACATTGAAGTTCTAAACTACTGACTGGACTGTTAACCAGGTTAATGTGACGCTTAGTTATGGCCCTGAGTTAATTAATGACAATTAATTTGCTATTATTAATGATTAACTTTGCACTTATTAACATTAATATATTTTGGCTATTAAAAAATTCCCTTGGTGACTAAACCTCAAGTCTTGGTAGCCAAATGGCTACTGAAGAAAAAATTTAACTAGGAGGGTTGACAGGGTGGAAATTAACATTGCCAACTTGCATTTTCACTGACTAGGCAGTAAAACAAAGAGAAGTATTCTTACCTTGTACGTGGATGTACTGTTTAGGCTGTTTAAAGGGGTCATGGTAAAGCGTTTCAACTACTCTCTCCTTCAGCTCTTCCGTCTCTGGCGTAGGTATCACTAGCTGTTGAGTGTCGCCATAAACCTGCTGCGCTGAAATTGCTCTCTGGAGATGGTGTTCCTACGTAGAAATAACAAGAATGACATTAGTAATAATTTAAATTGAGGTAATATAGGTTAGCATTGAGGTAATAACAACTGAGGTGATATAAAAATTAGTTAAAGGGACACTGTCACAGATTCGCGTGCACAGACCAGGCTCAATTCAAATATCCTTTAAATATCTTTTAATTTGCTGTCCCAATATTTTTCAAATATCCTTTTCCGTCCGAAGTTTATTCATTTTCCACAGTGATTGCCGCCACAAGTCGACACCATTTTGAAATTGACACTTCAACTTGAAAAATTCAGGCTGAACTTTTCAAGTTTCAATTCAAGAAACTGGCACATGGGCCCTTGTGACATTGTCCCTTAAGGTGAGAAGTTCAGTGTATTTGCAAAGCTGTTACTATTGGGTTGCAACCAAGTGCAAATAAATGAAGCACAAAAGCATAATTTTTGCAATATTTATATTATGCAATCTTTGTTCTTTTAATATAATGACACATTAAACTGCTTAGGACATTATTTAGAGAATCATTAAAAAAAATTCACATGAGAGGATAATGATTACTCAGAGTAATTTACAGAATACATTTCAAAAGCTGATATACAACACTGCATATATGTTGTAGGTTAAAATTATTTTAGGTTAATTTTTTTCAAACTAGGATATTTTTTATTTTCCTTTGTCCTAGATTCATTAACATAACCTCAGACAAAGAAAAAGAAAAATTAACCTAGTTTGAAATAATTTTAACCTAAAATAATTTTAACCTACAACATATACAAAACACGAATGTCCATATATAATTTAATTATTTTGTATCTATAAAATTACCATAATATTGTTAAAATTGAAATTTATTCTATTAGCAGTTTATTTGAAACAACAAATAACATAATAACATTCTTTTAAAATATGACACTTAATTACATAGCCAAATGATAAATTCCCCACCTACCCCACTCTGCCCAGTTCGGGACAAGGAAATGGCCAGCACATAAATTTGACAAACTCGGTAAAAACTAAAGATCGCGAAGACAAAACTTAAAAACAACACTATCTTTTCCAAAAGCGTGGCAAAAGTCGTAAAAGTTTTACGCTTGCGCGAATAGATTCCAACTTCCGCGTTTCGCGGGCATCCATTGCAAGCTTCGTCGCGTTCAAAAATGGCGGGTTTACGCATCCATATCACGTGAACAAATAGAAGTACATTTCACAAAGCTTGCAAACTCGATCAAACGTCCACATATAACGCTAAAAAACTTTTCGATTTCCAAACTAATGGTCGGATTATTGATAGGCTGGAAATTTTAGTCAATACTCACACATGCAGTAATTTCTTTCAAGAAATGAGCATAATACTACGAGTTGACAACTTATTTTACTCACTGTTTCTTCTTCTTTCTCCATTCCAGTGGGCATTTGAGGCACAGCACGGTTTATGGTGCTGAATTCCGTCAAATCGGGTAGTTCCTCTGCCCGATAGACTGGAAGAGCCTTGTTGGAATCGAGCTGCCGAGCTCTGAATGACAATTTACTCATCTTGACGCGCTGTTGAGTTTCCAAAGCGGCGCTCAAATTCAAAAATTTGAAACACTGCACAATGAGTGCAGGTTCAAGAAAATTTTAAAACAAACACTAGAAAAATCGTATTAAAGCATTTTGAACTTTTTGGTGTGTCAGGTCGTCGTTCAAGACGGACTTTGACGAATTTTCTTCTTCGGATCCCATTTTCTAGGATCCATCATGGCGGCAAAAACGCTCATAGGGGAAATATGTCCCAAAATGCAACACGATAGACAGTGCGCGCGCATACCATTGAAGGGCGCTAGGGCGTGACCAACGAGTTTGTCCTCTTTTCGCCTGTCGAAATGAAGATTTTATTGTCAGAAATTTTGGTCAGCTTACCGTTAAAACTGCAGCTAAATAATTTTTAAAAATGAAATATAAGTTTAAAATAATAATTATTTCTTTAATTATTCAAAATTAATAGAAAGTTATCTTGTCTTATCACAGGACACCCAAGCTCAAATCGCGAGATTTTGTTGGGTATTCATTTATACTTTTGTCTTCCTTCTGTAACTAGGCTCGATACGAGCCGCTTTTCAGGGGAAATAAATCCGCAGTCCTTTACCACCAAGCGCAGTTTCCCCTAGTGAAGAAGCCAAGACTCAACTCGAGGAACCGACGGAAATCGAGTCTTTTGAAAATTAACCTGTACCTTTAAAAACGTCATGTTACCTTACCAAGGTTTTCATTCATTTGCCTGTGAGTATTTTTCTACACAATAATAATAATAATAATAATAATAATAATAATAATAATAATAATAATAAAACCCTGTAAAACCCTGTGGGATAAAACCCTGTGAAAAATTCCCAATAATAATAATAATAATAATAATAACAATATTTTTTCAGGAGACTCCTCTCACGGAAGTGCTTTTCAGGAAGAAACTGCAAGGCTGATCTGACTACGTATACCGTTAGCAGCATTATCGTTTGCGGTCCTTTGCAGGTTTCACTTTTATTTTCAGGAAGATCCTGAGTTAAATAAGAGATTAATAGATAAAAAGAATAACTAGTAAAATTCTAAAAATACTAAATTTCTAAAGTTAAAAACAGTTATATAAAAAGATATCTCTAACCAAATAAGTACTCATAGGCGTACGGGAAAACTTTTGTCAGGGGGGAAGAGCTGAACGCAATTTACCCGAATGAAACTCGTGATGTCATGTTTATTTGTCACGATGATGATTCTAGCACTTGCTGGCATTTTACTTTTCTAGGATTGTGAACGATCCAAGATGGGCTTCTACATAGTCCGAGTCAAATTTGCTCGCTCATTCTTTGCACTTCACACGGTACCGTTAAGACCTATCACGAGACTTCGACGAAGACTCGCCAAATAATTCAGTAATTTTACTGTGTCTGTGGTGCCCGAATGGTCAACCAGTTTCGCCCGAATAATACTATTTATAATTCAACGCATTGATACACTGCCCAATTATGGTTAAAAAGTTATCGATATACGCTATGTCTACATGACGTATATCCAACGATGGATGTAAATTTCGCATTTTGACAAGAGAACGAAAAATGACGGACCGGCCTCGATATTTTTTCTTTAAACTGTGCTTTGTTATCAATGTGTTGAATTATAAAACTATTATAGCGGTCAAGCTTGTGTGATATCGCCTAATTTTAGCCAACTCGGCCTACTGCCTCGTCGGCTAAGAATTAGGCGATATCACGCGCGCTTTCGCACCATAATAGTTAAATATTAGACGATTGGGAGGGGGCTGCCCCCCCCCCCCCCCCCCTCCTCGTACGTCTATGTAAGTACTAGTTACATTTCATCGTGTGTAAAGATAAAAACAGTTATGTCAGTTAAAAAACTATGTCTAACCTAAAATGTTTGATTTAAAAGTAGCGTCTGAGCTTGACATCCTTATGTTAAGATCTAAAGAGTTCCAGTCCTTTAATCCTACATCCGCCATGAAAAGAGAAAATACAGAGAATAAATCGGTGAGGAGAAATGGGTGTAAGATTAGCAAGAGTGCCGTTTCCATTGAATGAAAGCTAAAAGTGGTTTAATTATTTTCTTTGAAACCTTATCAGGTTGAATATCAGATGCCGTCACCAATGCAAGAAAGAATACAAATAAGCTAAGCACTGAAGTCACTGATATCACGAAGAACATTTAACGCAATAAAGACATGATAGTGGATAGTTCCCAAACTGAAAGCTAAAATGCAACCGTGGACAGCTGTTTCGACCTGTTTGGGTCAGTCTCGTCAGCCAGGTCGAAACAGCTGTCCACGGTTGCATTCTAGCTTTCCGTTTGGGCACTATCCACTATCATGTCGTTGTCACGTTAAATGTTCTACGTAGTATCAGCCTTGCTTACTTTATTTTTATTCCTATTTTGGCTGTATATATCTTCTCCAGATTCTACGTACACTAGCGCATTTTCGTTCGCGGTCCTTTGTTTCGTATTTACAAGAAAAAATACCCAAGGGAGCAACCAGTATAACATGTATGTCTAGAATCGTTTTTGTTAGTAACATTTTGTTCCTGTTCTCATCAACGTTAATCTCCTTCGTCCGGAAAAATTAGCTTCTGGTTCATTTTAACTCCTTCATTCGCTTAAAAATAAGTGAAGATGCAATCACATGCCAATTTTGCGTTGCGCGACGACCCTCAAAACGGTTTCGTAGCTGTAGAAGACTTCCAGCCGTTTCGTGTGCCTACGTTGTTGGGAGAAAGAAGAAAACCGGACTGCGCAGCTCAGTTATAAAACGCATACAGTAGTGGTTATTTCAGGATATTTCGGCTGTCCAGACCAGCCTTCTCCTTCTTCAGGTTATAGATTTTTTTTCTTGGGGGTGGGGACTAAGGGTTTCAAGATGTCGGATTCCACACCCCCATCAAAAAATTCATTATCTCAAATAGACTCATCAGTGTCACATCATTTTGGCGGATATTTAAGCTATTATAAATTCTTCGGTAAAACATATGCGCTGCATAGTTAATTCAACTTTTTGTCTATGCTATGAGCTATATGAGGGGGTATATACCTTCCACGACGTCACTGTCATTTCCAAAGGGCCTTCTTACAATCAGTGATGCAGAAAGGACCAGTTAACACAAAAAAAGACAGCTTAGGAAACAAAATGCTAAATCTAACCCTTTAGACGGTCTAGCGTGTAAAAGTGACAGCTTAAACGGCATGACGAAATGATAATACTAATAATAATAACTTTATTTGTGTGTCAAAAGTCATCTAGCAAAGGGAAAAATCCTCCACTAATAGGGGATACCTATAACTACAATAAAATTACAAAAGTAAATTCAAAGCACGACAGAGTAAGCCGACAGGTAGACTGCAGAACAGTCGCTGTTCAGTCAATTTGTTCTCTCAAAGCACGTGATGAGGGAAGTGCGAAGCGTGGACATCGCGGATTTCCTCGTACGAGAGCCCCCGTATATTCTAGTAGCTAGTAGATATTTGTCCGTCGCGCACTTATACTCGAAGGTCGCACGCAAAATCACACTTTGCTTCCGGTTCTAATTGGCTCAGCATTGCGTGTTGCTGTGATTGGACATATAATTCTGTTGACTTAGAAGAAGTCATCCTAGCATAGAATGACCATAGGTACTTTCAGGTGACAAAAAACTGTAACGTATATGGGCCGATTTACCTTTTTATTGTCGCCACATGTGTAAACATATAAACAGTATTTGTATCTTAAAGGTAGTATTTTTTTCAACTCAAAAAATCTTAGAGGAATTAGTAAACTAAATGTACCGAGAGTTTTCACTACAAAATACGAATTGAACTCCTTCAGATATGATACACCCAACCTTTAGAACAGTTTGACTGACGAAATACGCTCTGCATGCATCAAACATCAGACCTTTTATTAAACACATTAAAAATAGAATCTTTGAAGAATAACTAATTTTAACTTGTACTATATTTTTAAATATTTTACATATATTTACTATTGTGATGCCAAGCATCAGCTTGATTATATTTCTTGGTATATTTTATTGAGTTTATTTCAGAATCATTGAACTCTAGAACTTTAGCCGGTTCACTATCCTGTGTATAAATAAAGTGTTGTTGTTGTTATCAGTTTTTCCTTTGCAGCCTTTACTACGCTATGTAATGTTTATTACATGAGCGGGAGTGTTGTATCGGCCTATAGAATCACGAGGCGACAGAACCCGATAAAGTAGGATCGTAACCGTGGACAGCTGTTTCGTTGTTAGCGCAACTCATCAGCACGGTGTAACGATCTAAATGACGCCAGCAAGAAAGCCAGCGCAAATAGATTACACAACGACCCGTTCACCATTGATCAGGTTCCGTACTATGTATTCACTTGTCACCCGAATCACGCGCTGCCACATCACGTGTTTCGGGGAACGAAAAAGAACCACTGAGGACGTAACAAAACCCTGGCTGTGACCACCCTCAGTGCCATACATTGTTCATGGGTGGGGTGGGGGAGATGTAGTAAAGTCATTCGGGCTGAGACATGTGGTGGGCATGTTTGTGTTTAGCGAAATTTAGCGGCTGAATTGTCTTCAGCGAAATTTAGTGGAGCCATTCGGGCTGTGACATGCAGTGGACATGTCTGTTTGGCGGTTGAAATGTATTCAGCGAAATTCTTCGTAGAGCAAGTCGGCCTGTGACAACCAGTGGACTTATTTGTTTGGCGGCTCAACTCAGAGAAAGCGTTCTGCGGCGCTCAACTAATTCACATCAAGGAGACCATCGCCCTCTCTCGTGCGTTGTTGACCTTACAAGATGGAGTTCGGAATTGCAGAGCGCAGGTCGTAGTTGACAGCCGAGTACTCCTAGATTGCTGGGACAGGCAATAATCGCGTTCGCACAAAATGGTCAATGCCTTGAAAGAGCTTTTCAGGATAAAGATGGATCTGAATCGTTACTAACCATCTGCGAGGCTTCACGACGCCTTACTTCAAGTGATAATAGCCGAGGGTCTAAATGGGGGTACCTCGATAACACTTAATTTTTGGGCCCTGTAACATTAAATAGTTAAATTTTAGGCATTTTAACACTAACAGTAAAAAATTCACTGTAACAGTAAATTTCATCCAGATAGAAACAAAAAACGGCTCCGAAAAAAATAACTGCTCTCCTAATTATTCGAGGCTAACGAATTTCGATTTACCTTTGTTTGCAAGGTCGATCGAGGTATTTCCTTATCCACTGAGCTGTATGGCTTTTAACGACCTATTAAAGGCTTGTATATCAATCATTTTTATGCCTCTTTTATTGGTTTCGCTGATCATTACTCGTCTTTGGATTTTACCTCTCTTTCCATCCCATAAGAAGCCAAAGAGCAGATTGTTTACCTTTTTTAACAAATCAGTATAAGTTTGAAGTGGCGTTAAAATGTATACCAGCTGAGATACAAGGAAATTTTTTTATTCAACTGTTATCTTCCCTGCCAAGTAGGGTAGGTTTTCTACATTGCCAGTTTTCCAACACTTTTGTAACTTTATCGATCCTTTTTTGATAGTTTAGCATTAGTAAATCGATATCGATTGATTTTGGCCAATCGATAATCAATCGATAATCACAAAAAAATGTCCCGCAATTCAAATTGTCGATTTTCATCGATTAATGCTATGTTTTCTCAGAGCCCCGTGTAACAAAATCCCGAACAAAATGTGTGACGTGGTCAAGACACGCCGCATCGCGGTCGAGCAGGAAGTTACCCTTGTGATATCCGATGTCGTTGTGAAAGGGTATCAGTGTACGTTCATTTTCTGTTAAAATGGGTACAAATTTTCCTCAAGAATGAAAAGGGAAGATCGCGGCAATGCCTTTTAGGTGACGGATGATCCACGCGCAACTTGGTCACCTACAGCTAGTGGGATTTAGTCGATCCGCTTTGGCGACTTCAAAACTATTCGCATGACAATGTTTTTGCTTGAAGCCGTTTATTCAGTTGGTGTTCTAGCACAGACAGCTTTTCCAATTGATATGTGTAGCTTTTCTGCCTGCTAGCGTAAATCTTGCTCGTTTTTTTAATGATGCAGGCGATCAGCGCGTTGTTCCTGTTGTTTAATTTCATTTACAACTGTTTTGTTATCGAAATAAAATCATTTCATTCAGTGCTGATTTGATTAAATTAATTAGTTAAATCTTCCACAGCCACATGGATAAAATGCAATTACTGATGACATTCGATGACAATCGATGGCAATCCTGATATAATCGATCTATATTAGTCGATTGATATTGATATCGATTCGATGGTATCGATTGTCATCGACCATCGGTTTTATTGATTTTACACGCCGGGATTTTATCACTGAATTGTTTTCTCAACTGGTAAAACACCTGTAGATATGGCATGCTAGTTGCGCAATGAAGAAAATGCCGTTTTGACAGATTTATCAAATCTTCTTTCAACCTTTATGACCATAAAATCATCATTATTTTACATTCTGAAAAGCTTACCTTCTATGTCTTAGCTTTTACAACTTGAACTAATTTCGATTTGAGGCGTCAATACTGCATTATATTGACGGCTAGCTGGGAGAAAATATATTCCGTATTGGACGAAGTCGCTAAGCAACGGAGCCCAATACGGAATATATTTTCTTCCAACGCCGTCAATATAATGCAGTATTGACGCCTCATAATCGAAATTAGTTTTGTATCACGAATAAGTATCTGAGAATCGTGATTTTAAGTCAAAGTGATAACAGGTAGACCGATAAGCTTGACTGATACCTTCGTTTCGGATCAACAACCAATAGCATAGAATAGAAACTTTATTTATTTACAGCAAGTGAAGGCTCTGTTATATGTGACCACCTTCTCAATATAAGCGGTACCTTCAAATGGAAAGTGGGTGGCCATGGTTCCGCCACGGGCCAATTGGCTTCTCTTTTGCATTGTGCTATTCATAACCTCCTATTTATCAGAGTTTGTTGATGATTATTGCCATCACAACAGGCGAGTGGAATCGTCAAAAATTCTCATAATGTTGTGTCTTGTCCGTTAAACATTCGTAGAAAGCAGTCCAGTTGCCTAACGATGAAAATACACTTTTGACAGAGAATCATATCTTCTTTGACTAGCTCTTCGATTTTTCGAATTTTATCACCAAATCTTTCTTTAAGTTAGGGTTTGAGAAAAAATTTTGGCACGAGAAAAAGTTTAAAGTCATTTAAAATTGTCTTTATTCTGCTTTTCCTTGATTTGTCTCAACTGTATGTTTTGATAAACATCAAGTTCGTCTCAGTCTTAGTATCGTAGTAACACAGTAGAATACTGACTCAGACCGACCATGCATAATGATTGCTTACTAATGAGGAAGTGTTCCCGTTCATCATAAAAGCATTCACTTAAGAACTGAATTCTATTTTAAGTAATAACTACTTTCCTCCACTTTTATGTCCAACAATTCCACAATAAGAATTTGTCGTCAGTGTATCTTTTCCACTCAAGTGGTTTTGCGCCACTTGCATTGCTTAATCCAATTATTTCAGTTTCAACCGCCGGCATAAAGATGTTTACAAAGGCAACAGTCTTTGTGCCCATCGCAGTTCCATGAGTGGAGAGTATGGAATAAAGCGTTTATAGGCCAAACGCGACTCATAAGCTCGCGATAATGTGGATCGTGACGTGATAGTTTTTTACCTAACGAGTATATCCCCTTTTGTAAGAGGTTGGGGGAAGATCTTTGTAAATTTCTCTTAGCAGTGGTTGACTTTTGAAAATCGTTAAAAAGGTGATAGGCCTAACACAAATGTTGCTTGTGGCTCGTCTCTAAAAGCATTTTACTCCAGCTTTAGGATATAGGTTACCCTAAGAACGCGCCCAGTGAGAGTGTTTACCTTTTAGATCAAAATTAATTAAGATATAACAGGCCTGTTGTTCTCAATGTAGTCGATTCTTTGATCTTAGGAATCAGTCCTTGCTGTGTGATACTGACAGGAGGAATTTACGACTGAGATTGGTTTTCAGGTTTCCCAGAATACTGTTGTGCATGGGAAGAGAAAAGAGACTACTTCCCCTTTGAGCACAGGCCCAAAGTTATTTGAGTGATGCACAGGCCCAAAGCGATTGAGTGATGCACAGGCCCAAAGTTATTTGAGTGATGCACAGGCCCAAAGTTATTTGAGTGATGCACAGGCCCAAAGTTATTTGAGTGATGCACAGGCCCAAAGCGATTGAGTGATTTTATTATAAGCGATTTCCGCAGAGCAGATTAGTATTACGATGGTAAAAGACTATGGCTTTTACGAAAAATCCTCCAAACAGTATTTCTCCGGAAACACTGAACTCTAAAATATTGGCCAACTTAACAGCAAACACTAAAAATTATGGGTAAATAACACTAAACACTAAACCCCATTCAGACCCTCATAGTAGCTTGTCCCCTGATTTATGGGCTGAAATCCAACGTGCCTTTGGTGGACCGCGTGCGGTGGACATTCTTGTGACCTCATGGCTCCTGAACTCCAACGCCCAGTGCGACCACAATGGATTCCCTTTGCCGCATTTCTCACTCGTTCCAACACCAAGGGCGACTGGGGAGAACGTGTTCATCCAGAACATCTCGTACGCCTCCCACACAGTCATGGAAAATTGTTACGTATTTCCACCTTTCAAGTTGATCGGGCCAGTTATTGCCTTCATTAGCCAAGAAAGAGCTCGTTGCACCATTGTAGTTCCTGACAGATATCCTCGGCGATATTGGTGGCCCATTCTGCAAGCACTTTGCACTGACCGAATGTCTTTGGCTCAGCGTGGAGAGTCGAATGTTCTCTTGCGACCCAGCAAAAATCGTTACGTGGATTTTGGCCCACTACCGTGGGACCTCTGGGCCGCGTTGTTCAAAGCGCGATTAAGCTAACCCAGGGTTAGCGTCAATTTTGATTCCAGCTAAATATACTTAATCGATGGACATTTTTCCAAAGTATTTTCACCCTTTAGTTTTGCCTTTGACTTGTCTTCGCGTGTAGCTTAAAATAAGTTTTTGAAAACACTTTTCACAAGAGAAATTAAATCCTCGGTTAAGTTTTAATCCTGGGTTTATAGCGTTAACCGACTTTCGAACAATCGGGCCCTGGGCTTTTTTTAGACTTTGCTGTGACAAACTTGACACCTAGGATCGCGACTCTGGAGCACCTTGGCCCCTACGGTGTCATAATTGTTTAAGTTACTGTAATATAATCCCGAGTATTATTGCGTTTTGCCTAAGCACAAAAAACAAAAACCAAAGCAAAAGAAAAAGAAGAAACAAAATAAATCAAAGCTAATCATGGAAAACAAACCAAAAAGAGTGACCAAGTGAGAGAATTTAATCTTGCTTCGGGTCGTCACTCGTGTAGGTGTAATCTGTGAAACAGAAATTACATTTTTTGAATCATGTTGAACCATTTTGTCTTTTTGTACAATAAAGTTGTCATATGTATTTTTTCGTTTTTTATCATTTCTCTATCCCCCTTTTTTCAATTGTTGCATATCGCCTCGTCCCTTTAGGGGTGTGGGTGGGTCTCTATTTTGACCCACCATATTCATAGCCTAATGGTGTGCCATCTGTTCCTTTGGTCCCTCCCAGACGTGTCCAGGGTGTGGACTCCCTGCAGTGGCTTGCCCATAATGTTCTTATCCAAACGATCGACAAGCTGTTCCGATATTGTCAACAGTGCGCGATGGTTATTCGTGGCAGGTGCGCGCGTGGCCCTCCGCGGACGAATGCCTAATAATTGATCTTCATGCTATCAAAAAGCGCCTTAGTGAGCTGCTTGCCAGAGAATCCCAATATGACTGATTGTCTTCTCAGCTGTAGCGTTTTTTATCGTCGTTAGCCCCACCGAAGAATCTAATGTCTGCTACCCCCCCCCCCCCCCCTCCCCACCAAGACATTCATTTTTATTTTCTAGTCTGGAAAGACACAGCTGGGAAGACGAAGATACACGCCTTTCGTTGTACTCACAGGGGACTCAAAGGCCCTTCTCGGTGTGACTGTCCTGTTCGCCTGGCTGACGGATCTGTTGATTCCCTTAAGCCCGGTTTCCATATGATCGCTACGATCGCTACGATCGCTGCGATCGCTGCGATCGCTGAAAAAAAAGTTCAGCGATCGTAGCGATCATATGGAAACCACTCTCCAGCGATCGCAGCGATCGCAGCGATCGCAGCGACGGCAAAAATACCATGATGCACTGCGTACGCTCACTCAGAGGGTGCGATTTGGCCCTTTTTATGGAAGAAGTGCAAAGATACGACTGTCTTTACAACAAATTTTAAAAACAATTCACAGCCGCTATGTTGAATTTCAAGAATGAGGCGAAACGATATTGTCAGACCCAGGTCCCCTCGATCTTCATTCACTTTCTCAGCGATCGTAGCGATCGCAGCGATCATATGGAAACCATCAATCGCTGCGATCGCTGAACTATTTTTTTCAGCGATCGCAGCGATCGCAACGATCGTAGCGATCGTAGCGATCGTAGCGATCATATGGAAACCGGGCTTTATCGGCAAACTAAAGGCCATTTTTAAGGAGGCTCGTACCCATTTCTTAAGTCCACACCCTTTCAATTTTAATGGGCCATATCTTTTGTTGTAGTGCGTGAAAAGACAAGCCACTTTGCATGCAAACACACAATACATTGAACTTTATGGGAGTATAGGATTTGTTTACATCGGTGCTTCCATGGCAACGGAATGGTGATCCTCTGAAATTCACAAGTTGCAGAGTTTCTCTAGATCAAGAGAAATTTTTGTAAAACCCGCAAGTGGACTAATTGATTAGACCATGGGCTTCAACTGGACAAAGTTTGAAAGAAATGTATGAGAGCGTTTTCGAAATTTTTAGGGATGAAGTTTTGGGGATTATAAATACAGTGAAAAACATACCATCGACATAATTGGCTAATATCTAAAGAAAATGATGCGCAATGGGGATGCAGTTTCGTCTCATAGTAGTTTGATTCCATTTGAAATGGTGTGTGAAAAATTGAGGGGGTTGCTTTGGCCGATTGCAAGAAAGAAGGATTTGATTAGCGTGCGTCCAGCTGCTCTTGTTGCCATTTTTGTATGTAATTTGGTCTACGCCTACAAATGTGATGATAATTTGGAAACCGCGAGATAAATTTTTTTAAAAATTTGACAATCTCGAGATTGGTCATCAATTTATATGGCCTGCAAGTTTCAAGGAATTTGAAGACATGCAAGGCAATAAAATAGGGCCTCCAATGTACCAATTTTTCCCGCAGATTTTGTGTTTACAAGTGAGCGTCCTCATTATTCACGGGTATTGTTTTCAAGTTTCATATGCACGTGCAAAACTTTACAAAAAATTTTATTTGCATCGAACAGAACGCTCGATTGCTTTCCGAAGAATTTTCCGAAACATGCTAATAACTGGCTTGCGTTACGAATAGCAATGACAACAGTACTGATGAAGACAACGTCGGAAACGTCACGTTTCATCAAGTGCCGGATGCAGAAATAACACATTTATGATTGTCTCATGATCACTCTGGTTAGGGATGGACCATTAGAAAAGTGATGGGGGGGGGGGGGGGGGAACTTTGGGAGAGGCAAGAAATTTTTTTTTTGTCCACCTAAGGTGGAAATTTTTTTTTTTTTTTTCACTCGATGGCTGGAATATTTTTTTTTTAATAGTTTATTTTGTAATTGTCCTTGGGAAGATTTTTTTTTTTGCGATAATGCGTGGGAATATATTTTTTTTCTTAATAATTTACTGGGGAAATTTTTTTTTTTGCTTTTGCCCCACCCCCACCCCCCCCATCACTTTTCTAATGGTCCATCCCTTATTTGTTGCAATCGGCGTAGCATCAGTTCCTTATTTAGATATAAAATAGCGCAAAGCAGAATTCTCAGCTAAAATATAAAGTTGTCACGCTGTTCTTGCGTGTGACATATTAAAGAAGCACTGTTTCTGCATTACGTTTATAAATTTCCAAATTGGGATATGTTCTTCTTGTCCTGCAATTTTAAAGAGACCCTTGGTATGGCTGCATTACAGCGTAATAGCGCAACATCGAGTGCGTAATGTTATTACAATTCTCAATCCAGCTATTAGCATATTTCGGAAAATTCTTCGGAAAGCAATCGAGCGTTCTGTTCCGATGTAAATAAATTTTTTGCTAAAGTTTTGCACGTGCATATGAAACTCGAAAACAATACTCGTGAATAATGAGGACGCTCACTTGTAAACACAAAATCTGCGGGAAAAAATTGGTTCATTGGAGGCCCTATTTTATTGCCTTGCATGTCTTCAATGTCCTTGAAACTTGCAGGCCACATAAATTGATAACCAATCTCGAGATTGTCAAATTTTTAAAAAAATTTATCTCGCAGTTTCCAAATTATCATCACATTTGTAGGCGTAGACCAAATTACATACAAAAATGGCAACAAGAGCAGCTGGACGCACGCTAATCAAATCCTTCTTTCTTGCAATCGGCCAAAGCAACCCCCTCACTTTTTCACACACCATTTCAAATGGAATCAAACTACTATGAGATGAAACTGCATCCCCATCGCGCATCATTTTCTTTAGATATTAGCCAATTATGTCGATAGTATGTTTTTCACTGTATTATAATCCCCAAAACTTCATCCCTAAAAATTTCGAAAACGCTCTCATACATTTCTTTCAAACTTTGTCCAGTTGAAGCCCATGGTCTAATCAATTAGTCCACTAGCGGGTTTTACAAAAATTTCTCTTGATCTAGAGAAACTCCGCAACTTGTGAATTTCAGAGGATCACCATTCCGTTGCCATGGAAGCACCGATGTAAACAAATCCTATACTCCCATAAAGTTCAATGTATTGTGTGTTTGCATGCAAAGTGGCTTGTCTTTTTATGCACTACAACAAAAGATATGGCCCATTAAAATTGAAAGGTTGTGGACTTGAGAAATGGGTACGAGCCTCCTTAACGCGACCGTGTGTTAAATTGGGAAGAGAGGCTGGGTTTGGGTAACCCGGCGGACCGGAGACAACCTCGCGAGGTTGTCCTAAACTTCCGGAATTTTCCGTACCATTCGCTTCCCAACCCGGAATTTTCGGAATTTTCGGAATTCCTTCCCTTTTAACTAGTTCCTAGTCCCCTTCTCTTTTCTGACCCATCACTGAAAAGCATTATGGGTAAGTAGATCAAAATAAGTTTACCACATAAGAAGAGTCTAATAAGCTTAGCATGGTTTTGCTGCCTCATTGCTGATCAATACAAACAAGACCTTCTTTAAAGGTACAGTAAGGAAGGGCTTACTATTTGTTTTCATAATTGGCTTGTATTTCTAAGCTCTGATCAAAGGTGTCTGTCAGAAGACATCACGTAACAACTTTGATTATATTCCATATGATATAATAAGCTTAAACTTAAGTTTGTTTTAAGTTAAGCTTATTTCGAAGTGAATTTCATGTGCTAAACACGTTTCATTTAAATTCTACCCTTTTACACTTTATGTTCTTAGATTTAGAATATCTGGATACAAAATCGTCAAATTTTCACAAATTTACACACGCTTTTCAAAGCTGAATAAACAGCATAGTAAAATACTCGGATATTAAAGCATAACAAAATAATGGCACTAGCATAAATTGATATCATTAACCACATAATTTTCAAGTTAAGCTTAAACTTATTCAGTTGATTCTTGAGTTGAAAGGTTATCTGTAAGCTCATCTTATCGTCTTTTCATCTTCATGTCAACTTACCTGTTTTTTTTTTTTATCATTCTACATGTATGAAGTGATTGCCTTCCATCAGTTTGAATTTCTGACAGATTTAAGCTTATATTAATTATGAATAATTATTGCAATGTCTTTTTCAGTTTAAATTAAAAGTAAGCATTACAAAACTTTAAATTTTTTTAAAACTTTAAATAAAGTGATTATTATTATAAACCCCACTGGAAAGCCTGAATTTCCAACACTCTAGATTTTTTTTTCTGCACAGGGCTGTGCTCTAGGAATTCCTGGAGGCCTCAGGCTACTACATGTAACTTGACTTTGGGCGACATTTGTGAGCCTCTAAAATTCATGTGCATTGTGTGTCTTGTGTGTGACATTTGTTGACACTTTGTGCCTCATATATACCTAACTGTTTTGCAGTCATAAGTTTTTCTACTGTAAGCCCTAGTCTATTGCAGCTTTGCATTATAGTGGCGCTTGTTAAAATCAAACAGGGAAGTCCTGAAAGCTTATCAGCTTCTTTGAAAACATAATTTTATTCCTACAGACCCCATGCAAGAAACTGCCTTATGGGTGAATTGAAAAATGGGTTAAAAATTAACAAAAATGATGTATTAAAGTTGATATTTCATATTTTTTAATTTAATTTTTTTAATTAGAATGGTAGCTTTGTAACAACCTCCATATCACTGCATGCTACACATTATGTCAGCCAACATGAAGGAGTTTCCACCTGGACCTCCACCATCATATGACACAACACAAGATGAACATGGTCACGGTGATAATAAGAAACAAAGTGACATTGACTCGTCCATTGAAAGTTTCCACAGCCTGACGTTTGAAGACCCTCCACCGTACAAGGAAAAAGAATCTCCTACGGAAGCTGGTAGTAGCTTCCAATTCCTCCCTCCACTTATTTTACGTCCCTGGAAACGATTCTTTAACACATGCTTCAGAGGCCGGTGGAGTACTTCAGCTGAAAACTTTGGCCACAACCTGACTTATTATCAGGTCAACTATGCATGGCTGATGTTGATTCTTGTTATTGTGGCTTTGTTGGTGTGAGTAAATTTGCTTTTGATGCTTTATCTTTTCTTTTTAGTGACAGTTTGAGCTCCCTTTAGCTACAATAGGCAACAAAAATAGTTGACACACTATATAGTACCAAAAATGATTTTCGGGCCATATGTGTCTCTATATTTTTCCATTTACTACACTCTGCCGCATTAACCCCTGTCCCCCCCCCCCCCCCCCCTCCATCCAATGTTGTAGGATTGAAGCGACAGACAGGACTAAACAGTACACAACATTGTCTGGGGGGTGGGGTGGGGGTTGGGCCCGAAGAAAATGTTGTTTAAAATGACCATGTGTCGACAATATTGTCACCTATTGTAGACTGATGCTCATAAGTGACCATGTCTCTTAACTAAAAGCTCTCCTTAGTTACACAGTTCTGTTAATAATTATTTATAATATCATTTAATGATAACAGGATTGATTCTGATGACTTCAACTTTTGTATTCTGTGGACCAGTATGACTGTGCTTCTTATTTATGTGTTAAATATCAGTGGATTTGCTCCTCAGCTTTTAGGTAAGAACTATAAATTAATCACAACCAAAAGTAAGGATCTACCATAAAAATTTGACAAGCTAAAATGAACCAAAATTAAAAAAAAAAACTAAATAAAAGTAGCACCACAGGAAGATGCTGTTTATTAACATTCATTTGAATAGTCACACTTTATGACATTATCCACAGACTCTAACATCAGAACCACCTTGTACAGCTTAATAAACAGTACCATAGGAAAGAACTGCTCAATAGCTTTCATTTGAATGGTCATACTTATGACATTATCCACAGACTCTAACATTATAACCATTTTGTACTAAAGAAATAAAAAAAAAACGTGCTGAGTGCATTGTTGAATTATATAAGCACGCGGGAATTTTAAAGAACACGAGAGAAGTGCAGAGAAGCACGGCCAACAGTGAATGCTTTCGCACTTCTTCAGTGTTCTTAAAAATTCTCAAGTGCTTTTATAACTCATTCAAAAACTCATTAATAATTCATGAGCATATCAGCCAATCACATGACGCAAATCGATCACGTGTATGACCCTTTATACCTGGTAATCTACGGTCATTATGAAAAGCCTGGTGGCGGCTTTGATTTCAGTCACAGGGGAGTTCGGGGCTAAATGGGCAAACAATGCAATTATCGCTGAATTTTTAATGAAAATGATTTTAAAATGACCGTGATATTTATATTAAGATCACACGTAATCTTTATATAAAGATTACTGATATGAGTAGTAATTGTTCAGGATTCTTAGTGCAACAAATGGTGACTTTAATATTTTTGTGCAGTACTGTTTTATGAAATCTGGTCTTTCACCATTCTATTTGGAATCTTCTCAACAAAATAAACAACCAACAGTTTAACAAGTGAGCTGTTATTTGAATGACACCAGCGCCCTCGTGTAAATTGCCAGGTAAGCGACTGGTTCGCAGATGCAAGCTGCTTATTTCTCACGTTCTCTAGCTCTGGAAAAAAAAATTGTCAGCCGTTTTATCTACCGTACCTCACAACTTTACTATAGCATTTTTCAGTAGATGTTTTCCCTCAGAACTATAAAATCCCAAAACTTTCGACAGGAGCCGGGAAGCAATGGTCACTTCGTCGAAGACGTGGCATGTATGTTGTATGCTAATCAGTCTAGTCTACTTGTTTTTCTCGTATGCTAATTTCCTCTTTGCACAAAAGCGCAATTGTTTTAATTCCGAAGGGACACGCTTTTGAAAGAATGTTTTTGAAGCCGTTCAAAAAACTCACAGCACGTGTATTATCAGGTGTAAAAACTCTCGGCTTCGCCTCGAGTTTTTAAACCTGATAATACACTACTGCTCGTTTTTTAAACTATACACAATGCACGAGTAACAATTTTTTTTTATTTTTATAAAATAGAAACAGTTATAATGAACCTTACGTCACGCATGTGCTTTATCGAGTTATAACAAACTCAGTTTAACCAATCATAGTGCGCGCATTTCCTTGAGCATTTCATAAGTATAATAAACAGTACCACAGGAAAGTACTGCTCAGTAGCTTTCATTTGAATGGTCACACTTTAGGATTTCATTCACAGACTCAAAAGTTAGAACCACCTTGTACAGCATAATAAACAGTACCACAACTGGAAAGTACTGCTCTCAGATCAGTAGCTTTCATTTGAATGGCCACACTTAGGATTTCATCCACAGACTCAAAAGTTAGAACCACCTTGTACAGCATAATATCAAACAGCACTACAGTTACTGTTCAAAACCATTTGAATGGTCACACTTAAGGATTTCATCCACAGGCAGACTTAAAAGCTGGAATCTCCTTGTGCAGCATAATAAACAGCACCACAGGAAAGCACTGTTCAGTGGCTTTCATTTGAATAGTCACACTTAAGGATTTCATCCACAGACTCAAAAATTTTTTAGTAACTAGGAACATACATGCATTAACAAGCTCAAACTCATTTTTGTGAGTAAATTTCATGCCTTTTATGTTGTATAAAAAAAGTATGAAGTTACAACATGGAAGTCATCTTTTCACAAAATCTAAAGCCTTCAAGCTGTTATTTTAATATTATGACAATTCTGAACTTGTAAAAATAAAACCTTGTGGAATATGGGTCTGTAGTGCTCAATATTCATTGTTCAAACTGTCTTGCAGGGCGGAAGCTTTCTCTCTCAGAACAGTTAACAGCTCTTGTCATGTTTGAACTGCCATTTTATGGCCTACTTCCTGGTGCTGTCCCATTTATTTATTTTCTTGGTAAGATATCTACAGTGTACATATGTCTTATGAGCAGTTTCAACTGTTTAAATATCAGAGTTATCTCTATTAAGCACCATATAAAGCAAAACTGAAACGTTTTTGAAAGATTTTAGTTAATTTGTACTAATTTTAAGCTGATCTTACATATCTGTATATAATTATATATTTACTTTTTATTAATGTTGTATGTAATTAAGAAATTAATTATTTAGCGAGGGCCCCACTGTAAACCGCCTTGGTGAGTTGGTTAACCCTTTAAGCCCTAACATCCAAATTTAAATTCTCATTTCTAGTCATATACATTTCCTATAAAAGTAGTGGGGAGAAATTGTTTGGATATCAAGAGAACTCATCTTGTGTGATCATATCCTTAATTCTCATGACCTTTTTGATCGATAAGGCATTAATATTTCAAGGAGAAATTTGATGCTGATCACTCTTAGGGCTTAAAGGGATAAATATTGTTATTCGTCTTAGTTTAGACTGATATTGTAAGTTATTATTAGTCTAAACTACATGTACAGTGCACCAAGGGTCTTGGGGACACTGTGCACAAAACAAACCAGTAATAAAGGCGTTAAAAGTGAGATGTTATTCTTCCATTATTTTTTAACTTTCTCTCCCCACCCCCCCCCCCCCCCCCCCCGCCAAAAAAAAAATTTTGAAATATTATGGGAAGGGCAATATTAGTTTAATTTGTTTAATTCTTTCAAGGAAATGGCTGTTAACTTTGAATTACTGCATAGTTTTACTTTGGTTTTTGTTTGTTTTTCAGTTCTTTTCAGTGGATTTGTGATGATCCATGCATGCTTTACACCTGTTAACAAAGCTTCCATTGGAACCAGTGAAATTCACCATGTCTGATTTGAGGAAAATACTAAATGAAGTTGAATTTTGCCTTCACTTACAGAATCAAAACAATAAGGCAATGTTATTTTCAGAAAATTTCTGAAATGTGATATGTTCATAAGCCATTTATTCCAGTGAAGTACCCCTCTCTCTCCTCCAACTGCAGGTTATATGGATGCGTGCTTTTCTGCAGATGGTATGCTGTTTGCAATTTTTGCCATATGCAAGTTGCATCTTCAAATTGCATGTGTAAATGGGCGGTGATTTCAATCCGTGCGATGCCACAGAGGTTTGGAAACCTGATGCAATGATTTTGGGGAAATCACAGTAAATCAAAGCAAATGTCGCACCCAAATTGCACAGGAAATCACCTCAAGTTTACACTTGCAAAGAAATTTGGATTGGAGAGCACGACAAAAATAATTGCATCAAAATTGCATGTGTAAACGGGCCTTAAGGGAGACTGAAACAAAATGACCACTTTCAGAGTTATTCTGGTACCTTTTACGGTATTATGCCGGATAGACAACGAGCAGTCTCTCTTTCTCAGCTTATATTTGCTCTGTTGAGCGAGAAACGAAAAAAACCATTAGCGAACGGATAATGGCTGCACGAAACTGCCTCGCCCCCAGTTTCGCGTGGCTATTATCTGTTTGCTAATGTTTTTTCGTTTCTCGCTCGACGGACTAAGCTGGGAAAGAGAGACTGCTCATAGTTTACATGCCGGCAGGGGTATAGCCAGCTTTTAGAATAGTTGTATGCCTGGCCATCCGGCCTGCAAGGGCCGCTTCTAGGTGGGTCCAAAATTTTTCGATATTGGTCCTTGAAAATGCTTTATCCTTCACTTTCTGGTGATTTTATGTGTATCTTGACAGCACCAAAATCCTAATATTTGATAAAAGAGAATGGATTTGAATTTTTCATTTCCAATTCTTAAAAATGTAACACAAGTGGGCTGAAAAATTTGTAGGCCCGAGCCTACGGGCTTATAGGCTGGCTACGCCACTGGCCGGAACAATATGCTGACAGCAACAATAATATTTATTTTTCAGGGGTAAAAATGAATGTCGGCCACACCCACCTCACAGGTTTCTGGTTTCTGGTACCTTTTACTGATTTGTTTCAAAATTTCCGACAATTCACCCCCATCAATATTATATGGGAGTACCCACCCCCTGGGTTTAAACATTTTTCATTTGGGTCAGAAATTGGGTCTGTATTTTTGGGTTATATTTGAAACTATTAACATACACACTGTAGTTTAAGGTCGAAATAGGAGGTTATTCTTTGTATGAATTTCATGTCTCATGTCATTTATTTAACAGGAATTGTAAATAATAAGTTAGAATAAAGTATTATATTTTAGGATATAAACATGAAACTGTATATACAGCGAAATAAAATGATTGTTTGTTTGGTGTTGCTCTTGTCCATTTATTTCACCCTAAAAATGTACCACAATAGAGCATTAAAAAGCAGTTTTACAATACTATCATTCTTAACACAGGGTTCCATCCTCTGTTTGGGTGGTAGTCTGCAGTGCAACTAATTAGTCATAATAGAGTACAGGGCCTAGGGGTCATCCACTAGATTAGCCTTTGCTATTTGGATGATCCCAACTCACTCTCTATTTTTTGTTACATTTTTCTTTTATTCCTTAGCTGTACTTGTTTTTAGTTGCCTATGTAAATTTTACCTATGTGTCATGAAAAACTGAGCTGAGTTGAATAAATCTTGTCTTGTCTTGCAGCTCCTGGAATCAAATGATACAAAGGCGCGGACACATGGTGCGACTTGTTGCAACTAGATTTTTGGGGGTGTCACCAATGCAATTTCTCTACGCAACACTGTAAAAATAGAACTTGATTCTACTTTGGCAACTGTTGCAAGAAAAGTTCTACCGTATGTCCAGGCCTTAAGTTCATATTATTCACCAAAGTGGAGGTCAATAGTTTGTGTCATTGCAAAATAATTAATATCCACCACTATTCACTGACATTGAGGTGAATAATCAATTATTGTGTTTTATCCAAACTAGTGGATAGACAGCCCAAAATAGTTGCTTTATTTCTGACAAATGGGGGGAAAAACTTGTGCACAACATCCAGAACAATGCCTGGAGGTGTATAGCACATACTATTCCAAGTTTAAGTATGTAGCCAATCAGAGCTTGCAAAAAACACCATCCGCTGGTTAAGAATATACAGTCGAACCTCAAAAAAACAGACACCATCGGGACCAGAAAAAGTGTCCGCTTATGGGAGGTTAAGAATATAGTGTTTGTGTGTGGTTGGGACCACGACTAAGAGTCCACTTATGGGAGGTGTCCGCTTACGAGAGGTTCGACGGTACTTATAGCCATTATAATATGCCCCATTCTACAAAGCATCTGACATACCAAAATGGCCCTGAATTTTGTAATCGCTCCTGCGATTTTATAATGGATAATGGCTGCAGCAGTTATTAAAACTTAGGGATGGACCATTAGAAAAGTAATCGGGGGGGGGGGGGGGGGGGGGGAAGGAACTTTGGGAGAGGCAAGAAATTTTTTTTTGTCCACCTAAGGTGGAAATCTTTTTTTTTCTTCACTCGATGGCTGGAATATTTTTTTTTAATACTTTATTTTTTAATTGTCCTTGGGCAGATTTTTTTTTTTTTGTGCGATAATGCGTGGGAATTTTTTTTTCCTTAATAATTTACTGGGAAATTTTTTTTTTGCTTTTGCCCCACCCCCCATCACTTTTCTAATGGTCCATCCCTTAGTAAGAGCAAAATTAAAACTAAATGAAAATGAAGTAATTCTCAAACTGCAAGCAAGAATTTTACTGGAAAAAAAAAAAATGGAGCTACTAAAAAATTTATGAACCGCGAAAAACCCCAGGGATTCGTGCTTCCGCACAACTTCCCGGTAATAACGGTCAGCGGATATCTTAAAGAAAATAAAATGCGACACGCATTTCCAATATGGCGGTCTTTTTTAGCGGAGAATTGTCTTTTCACATGTAAATACAAGCACCAAAGTATCACTTATTAAGAGTTCTGCCGGCGTGGTAACTTAACGACGTTCTATATATCTGTTTTCTGTCGAATTATGCGCTGTACATGGTCAAACTAAACGTATAAAATCGCATCTAGGACCGCGTTGTAGCTGTGTAAAATTCTCGTCGCCGGATGGATATCAAACACGAACAAGTCCATTGTTCGCTTAATGTCACGTTGTAAATATCTTCGAGCTTTGGCTCGGACGCTCGATTAAGAAGACAACAAATGTTCATGGATTATCATGAGTAATAATTCAAGCGCGAGCGAACAAGTTATCAATGGACCAAAGTGCATTGAAATTCCACGAGGTTGGAGTCGGATCCTAGAAAATGGTTCCATCTTATACATCAGGTAAGATCGCCTTAGTTTGTCGCCTTCTATTCACTTGGTGTTAATCCGATCTGTAAAACAAGGAACGATTACTTTCAAGCGTGCAAGAACAATTAATGGGAATATTTTGTGTCATAAATTGTGTAGGAAACCTATGGTGTGTTATGCAAAATTATTTTCAAGCTGATGACCCTAACTTTAGCTTACTTAAGCTTAAGCTTATGTGCAGTCGAGTAGTGTCGTAGTAATTTTTTTACCAGCTCGTTGCTAAGATCGTGAAATATTTTCCTTCTCTGACTTCGCTTACCTTTTGCCTTACGGCTTTTGCTTTTCGTCTTTAAGCGTGATAAACTTCGTTCGATTTCTTGATTGAGCGATCATTTAAGCTTAATGGGGTTTCCATGTTTGTGAGGCATTTTAATTTAGACGATGTGTTACATGTATGTTTCCGATGTTATTTGAAAGAATCCTTCGTGAAGTTTTAATTGATAATGTAAAACAAATTGCAAAGCTTTCTTCTTTGGCCATTGGTGAAATGTTGAAAAGCAACATCCAGGAAATAATCAACAAGTTATCTCCAGTCATGAGTAAAACTTGAAAATTTTAATGATTTCTCCTAAAACAACCCTGCTCTTGTCCCAGAGTGTGTGTATTAAAGGAAACAATAATTGCGGGCAATGTTTTTGGTACAGTTTGGTACAATTTAGAATTTTCAAATCACACCAAAATTGCAGCTGTTTTGAACTTGCTCGATTGGAAATCGCAGTGAAAATGGCAGCGAAAATTACCCCATTTGAACTGGGCTTTATAAAGTTCTGCCTAATACAGACACCTCATTATTATGAATTATCTGCGGCTGATGGTGGGGCAAAATTTAGTCCCTGGACTCGTGTTGTTTCTCTTAGACAAAACACTGTTGAATGCCACAGTACATTGTACGTATTTATTAGAAATTTCAGATAGGCCATGGCACTAATAGTATCAAACTAATTTGCATTTCACATTTGACTGGTTTTTCTTGGCATTAAAAAGGTGGACCAAGATGAATCAGAACAATAAGATGGAACATAAGCATTTTTCTTTACACTCAGTTATACCATAGATGACAGGGGAACTTGTAGAAACTCATGATACAGATCACTGCCTTTAAAGTAAAATATTGTTTCAACAAACATATGATTATAATTTTTTGGAGTACTTTGTGGTGACCTACTTTAACCCTTTAAGCCCCAATAGTGATCAGCATCAAATTTCTCCTTGTAATATCAATGCTTTATTAATCAAAGAGGTCACGAGAATTAAGGATATGATCACCCAAGATGAATTCTCAAGATATTTGAACAACTTCTCCTCACTACTACTGCAATACATGTATGGGGACAAGAAAGGAGAATTTGTATTTTAATATCGGGAATTAAAGGGTTAACAAGTCATAAAGGTCTTTTTTTTTAGACTTCTAAGATTTTGGCATTTTTGCCTCAGAAAGGTAACAAAAGTATTTTTTTTTTTACTGGAAGTCTCCTAAGATTTTGGCATTATTGCCTTGGAAAGAAAACTTACAAGATGCTTCAATTCCATTTTCATTTTTATCTCGTAAATATACGAAGTGTTGAATATGATATAGTATTTGAGGACAGATATGCAAATTTTCTCTGCTTCCTTCCATCGGCTGTAAACTGTTTTGTTATTCCCCATTGTATAACATCAACCAGTTGTCTTGACAGTCTCGTTTCTTACAATGTATATTTATGTCACACTAAGATGTTTGGTCGTTTTAAAGGGGCTTTGTCAACATTTTTAGTGTTAAAATTTTAAAAAAGCTAAAACAGGGCTTGAGATTAGCCTAGTGGCTAGTAACAGGTTTGAATTCACTAGTCAAAATAAATTTTCACTAGCCAAATTGTACAGGGGGTGGGGATGGGGATTGGGTGGGGAGAGACCATAACATGTGTCACACTGATTAAGAAAAAAACCTCCAAGACTTGGAAACACAGCTTGATGATATTTTTTAGTTTTCTTCATAAATCTCATACTAACACCTTACGAACCTACTAAATAAACATAATTACGGAAAACGTCAAGAAGGTAAGACTAACGCTTTACACACTTTACAAATGTCCTTATATAAAGGAAAATGTTAAGAAGATAAGGCTAACACATGAACACATACGAACACATGAACACATGAATGTAAGAAACAACATTGAGAAGATAAGGATAACAACTTACGAACGTACGAATGTAAGAAACGACATTGAGAAGGTAAGACTAACAACTTACGAACATATGAATGTGAAGGAAAACAACAAGAAGATACATGTAAGACTAACAACTTACGATTGTACGAATGTGCAGGAAAACAACGAGAAGATGAGACTAACAACTTACAAATGTACAAATGTACACATAAGTTTCAGTTTGGTTTTGTTACGTCTGGTGCTCCAAAATTTTTACTAGCCCAAAACTGAATTTTTACAAGACTTTGGCTACTTGGCTACCGTTAGTCTCGAGCCCTGCTAAAAGACATTTTTAAATCAGTGGGAACGCAAAAGTAATGGTCTAGTTTTGTTTTAAATTGCTTTACGAGTTTAATGAAACTGTAAACAAGTGTATCTGATTACAGATAGTCTGGATGGAAGTGAATTGCAACTTTTTTCTGCAAACCATAAATAAATAAATTTGCTTCAATTTGTAAATTATACTGCAACATTGGTATTATTGCTTGTCACTTTTAGTACAAAATTGCACTTTCTACATGTACCTAAAAATCAGAAATCTCTTTTGTGTCTCTCCACCAAGGTGAATAAGGCAAAATACTTAGTGGGGAATAGACATTCCACATGGCTTATCAATGGCAGAGCTTGGCTTTAGCTTCTGTTGTATGAATCAATTAGGAGCATCACCAGGTTGCAAATCTAGCAGATCGGCAGGCTGCCCCCAATCCTTAAAATTGTATTTGTTGTTGTCATTTGCTCAATCGCACATATCGATATCGGAAACATTTCCACCCGGCGTTATCTTGCACAAATAAGCACAATTTTCATAATGATATTGTCTTACCTTTGAAAAGTGTTACCCGAACTTAGTGCATTTTCTTTCGTAGCATTTATTTCTACATGTATCTCGGAAACATTCACAAATCACAAGGCGGACGTTTGAAAAATTTGTCCTGGGGCGCCCCTGGTTATAATCACCTTGCACCACCAATGAGAGCAGCGGAATCTCTATAACAACCTGAGTAATTTTACTAATGTATCTTATCCTTACAGTCACATTAGTCATTGCTCTAATCATTACATTTTTTACTGTTTCAGTCCAAACAATAGTCGACTTAGATCACTGGATCATGTGATTGAGTATCTCAAGACAGAGGGCACATGTAAATGTGGACTGGATTGCCCTCTCTTTGTTCAAAACGTCTTCAACTTTGATGCCAGAATACCTAGCAAGTTGATTCCTGTGGGCTCCAGGTCAGAGCCTTCAAAAACTGGATGTAAACACTGTCTCTTTGACTATTATGATGCTGGCAACCCCAAGCAATCAGCAGAGATTAAACAGTCTAGTGGCACTTTGGGGCAAAAGAGAGGTAAAGAATAGTGGCACTGTTTAATAACTGTTCTGATCGCTTCTTTGTTCTAGCAGTAACCAAGACCTACATGTATACTGGAAGAACAAAATTGTAAAAACAAAATTCCTCTGGGAGTGATGTGGTTTAACAATCAAAGGCTCCTACAGATGTATGAGCCATTTCATGAATACAAAACTCCGGACCCTCCCCTCCCTCGACCCCCCCACCCACTGTGTCTCCCTACCCTCCCCTCCCTCCAATGCCATCCTCATAGGTAAGGCAGGTGACTATTACATATCACAGGCTCAGTGTTCGCTGACCCTCCCCTCTCCTAGGCATTTTGCTCCACCGACCCACCACCCCTAGCATCTTACTCCCCACCCTCCTCTCTCTTCAATGCCATCCCCAGTTATCAGAAAGCATGGGTTTGATCCATGTCGAGAATCTTTGTCCCCACAGTTGTGACATATGAGCACTTTCCAGGGTTGTCAAAAGTAGCCAACTGCTGGTAAAATTAACCACCTACTTTGTCATACCAACCTGCTACTTTGCTTGCCAGTTCTTCAGATAAGATGGTATTTTAAAAAAACAAGTATCCAATTACTTTCCAAAGTCAGATGTCTACTTCAAACTTTTCAGACAACCCTACCTTTCACATTGTCAAAAAGTATTATACTTTTATTATAATTTATACTATGCATGTACATGTACTTTTGATAGCATTACCTCCCACGAATTGGTTTGCTTTATTAAATGCGAGAAGCTTGACATGTATAAAGATGATCAGAAAAAATCCAGGCATTAGAAGTTGTTTATTGTGGCTTATGTATTTTTAGGCCCAGGAAGACCTCGCAATCCTTTGTCCAAGTCACGGAAGGTTGGTATTCGAAAATCTGACCTTGACCGACCAACATCACCACTACATAACATTCCCTTGCCTGTTCCAAGCTCTGTGCTTAACAGTCCTGTCCAAAGTGTACCAACGAACATTAATGTTGAGCAAGGACCTCTTCCGAGCTTTGCAACAATTGTGAGCAGTTCTAAACTATTTAATCCCAATGCTGGAGCATTGGGTCTTAGCAATACCATGTTGGCAAGGGCTAGTACCGCTGTAACAAGTGCTGCAAGCAGCTCCCCTTTAACAACAGCATCACTGCAATCATCAAAACCAACCATCACTGTAAGCAGTATTGCTGTTAGTTCATCAACTTCCTTCACCAGCCCAGTAGTTGCAGCATCAACAGGAGTTGTAATCACACCGGCTTCAAAAACAACAGCTTCGTCTACGAGTACTGTCACTGTGAGCCCTCAATACACTGCTGCTGTTACAGTGCAGTTGCCCTCTAGAACGCCACCAGAGAATGCCTTGACCAAATCCTCCATTTCGCCAGGCTTTGGTGTAAAAAGTAGCCCTTTGACCACATCAGCACCCAGTGTCAAAGCTCTAAGTAAAGAGACAGTTTCAACAAGTTCTATAACAGTTGTTGTAACAACAACTACAGCAACAGTCCCTGCCACAAAACAGGATGTGAGATCCGTTGCCAGTGTTACTAAGTTACCTGATGTCAAAACGACTCCAAAACCTGCTGCTTCTCGTAGCAGCAAGCCATCAAAACCTTACGGCCCCAGGAAAACAGTTGCAGCGACTCTTAAAGCGGCTGCTGCCGCAAATGCAAAGGGGTCTGTGTCCTTGGATGTTGCAAGAACAGGATTTGGCAACACTCCTCACAGAACACAAGCTGTGACTACATCTACTACTGTGTCTTCTGCAGAATTGGTTGCAGCCAAAACTACCAGTAAACAATCCCCTCAAGTGCTACCTACATGCACACCAAGTACTACAGTTGTTCAAGCCCCAGCATTATTTCATAGTGTTTTGAAAGATGCAATAAAAAAGGATCTGGGGCAAGGAAATCGTGTTGTTTCATCCCCAAGTACGAGCACCACTATGCCTGTAGCAACTCGTGCTGTGACAAGTCACAGTTCCAAGAGCTCTCAACCAGTAAGTGCTTCCTCTCGAAACAAGTCTGCAGCTTCCAAGGAAACGGTGAAACCTACCGCAACATTGGTTCAAGGTGTTGCACCAATTCATGTCCCACCAACTGTCCCTCAGCATGTTCCATCTCACAGAACGCAGGCATCAGGGACAGGATACCCTCTTGTAAATGTAGGAAGCAGTTTTTATTGTCCAGCTTCCATGGCCAGCAGTGCAAGTCAGCAACCAAATGTTCCAACGCCCACCATGGCTCAAGGTACAACTCATGCTCCACCATCTTCGGCTAATGTTTATGGACAAGTGCATACAGCTGTGTCATCGCAGGTACCATCGCTGCAGCTTACTGCTTCTCAAGGACAGGCCGGAGTGTTCTTCCAAGGAAATGGAAACCAAGTATTCCAGATGAACGTGGATTCTAACCAGTTAAAAGGAGCGTATCAACTTCATGGCGCACTGTACCAAGGTGCCATTCCAGCAACATTTTTGACAGCCACTAATGCAGACAAGGCTGCACCATCAAATGCTCCTGGAACTGTCCCTCAAACCATGTATCCTACCAACCCATACATGCTTGGTATTGTCATGCCTACTGCGATCACACAGTCAAATCAGTCTTCCCAGTCCGTAGCAACAACAGCAACATCTCCACCGACAGTGGCTGCCGTTGCTGCCCCAGTGGCTTCGTATGCCTACAGTAATCAAAATGCAGCAATTGCGGCTGCATTCGAGTCATTTGTACCCATCGCTCCAGCTGCATCCCCAAGGTTTTCTCAGACATTGGCTCATCTGGCAAGTGCTTACTCACCATTTTTGCCAAGGGGTGCTGTTCAGGGAAGCACTCCAGTGCAGTTTGCTGCTCAACGGATGGTCCCAATGAATCCCATGCACTCTCAAGCTGGTGGAAATGGGCAAATGGGACCGACAGTGTTGAACTTGGCAGACTATACTGTTAAGTACCCAATAAACACAGTGAAGGCTAGCTCATACACTTCTCAAGCTTCTACTGTCAGTAACGTTGGACCGGCCAACACCCATCCTCAAACAGCTGTTGTTGCAGCAATGCCATACGTTGCATTCGGTCAAATCAACACCCCCCGTTTCCCATTTTCTGTGAATTTTGCAGCTCCAGGCACGAGTACAAATCCTCCTGCTTCGTCATCGTCTACACCTCCTGCTTGTAGTTTTGTTACTTCCGTCACAACATCTCACCAGCACAGCACTGGGGCAAATGTTGATTCCCTAGGGGGAGGGGCTGTTCTGGGTTATGTGTCAATGCCAGTGCCATTCGGGACTAACCTCAGTGGGGTAAATCACTCACAAAACACTCCTAACCCCCACCCTGGAAGTGCCTTTTCACCACCCTCAAGCCATGCCAATGCAAGTCATGCTAGTCAACGAATAGATGCATCAGCAACACATCACAGTGCGGTGCCATCATGGTGTAGTGCAGCCAGTACATCTGCGACAGCCACCAGTCAACGAAGATGCAGTACTCCGGAAAGTAGCAGCAGTAGCAACAGCACCGCGGGATGCTGCAGTATTGCAAATTCAGGTATATCGCGATCACTGACGTCTAGTCAAAGCAGCTATGTGGAGTCACATTCCTCAGGGATGACAAAAACATCTAGTTCGAACTGCAATCAGTCGCCAAGACATACAGGCATGTCATCGCCGTTGAACTCACCATTGCCCATGCCGAATCAGACACTCTCCGCTTGCCGAGGATCACCAAAGAGTAATTCACCACTTGCGACCGTTAAAAGCAATGTGGAAAGTATTCCGTCCAGCAGTCAAACATTTAATGCTTATGATTGCCATCAGGCAAAGACTTCAGCATCTGAAATGCCTGGGTCTTTAAAAAGATCCTATAGCGAAAGCAGTGACCAAGCAAATAAGAGAAAGTTTGATGAGTCGGCATATTATGAAACTAATCCCCTTCTGGGGCTGAAAAGATCTTGTGAAGCTATAGAAGCCTATTGCAGTCCAGAGCGCAAGGGAGAGGATAATGATGATGATGATGACGACTATAATTTTCATGATGATCCTGCGGTTCCAAAAAACGAGCAGCCTTCCCCTGTGAACCATCAAACAGGGGAAGAAATTGGAAGCAGTAAAACCCGCGGCATCTATAACAACTGTGATCAGAATATTGAATGCAATAGAGGTAAATGAGCTCTTTGATATTCCTCCTAAATCCTGGTTTTCATATGTCGGGAAAATCCCAGACGATCGGAGATTTCGCTGTTACCTGACCGTCCCAGATTTTGCCGACTTTTGAAAACACGAAATCGTACACATCCCCAATCATCTGGGATGGTCTGGGATGAATCGAGAAAATCGGAAGCGTTTCTATTTTCCCGACGCGTCCGAGATTACTGCGATGGTCGGCGATCATTCTCGACTTTGAAAACATACGTTTTGACTCGCTGAGACGTCAGCGAGATGTTTAGCTCGGTACCAAGCCTCTTATTGGTAAAAACAAACGCTCACCAATCGGTATAGCAGACTTTAGCCACGTCCTTATTTAATCATCATCGATTTTTCCGATACTTCTATCCATTATCGGGAACATCTGGGACGGTTGGGAAACAGCGAAATACCCGATCATCTGGGATTTCCCCGACATATGAAAACCAGGCTTTTTATAGTTACAAAGGAAACATTTGATAAATTTAGTGCTTGGGAAATACAGTCAAACCACTATTAATTGGCCGCTTAACCCTAATTTGCCTGAGTTTTTTTTTTGAGTTCCTGATTGTAATTTCAAGAACATTAAGGCTATGACGATGAAACCTACGGGATACATAGTACGTCCAAAACTATCTCCTTTGCCGTCCGCACAATGAAACGATGACGTCATATGATGTAGTTATTAGGTAATTAGTTATACGGCCGCCATCTTGGATCCGCCATCTTGGATTTCTGACATTTTTCAAAACCTCTTAAAAACCGTCCATGTTAACTCAAAATTAATCAAAACCAATAAATAAACACTAAATGACGTAAAAATGTAAAAATTATACCAATAAACATTGTTTTTCTTCATTCAAAGGTACAAATATGCAAATTTCCAAAAATCATGGCTGTCAAAATCTTGTTGCCATGGAAACATCAAGTCACGTGGTCAATAAAATGTCATATAAAATTGTTGCCAGATAAATTTTAGGAAAAGTCACAAAGTTTGATGGCGTTTAAATACATATTAAAGCAGTTTGAATGTTGAAAGTTAGCGCGGGCACCGATATAACGAATAAATGTCAACGGGCAAGAAAAGATGAATGCGGAACAGTCCAACAGTGTGTGCCATAGGGCAATGGTATAACCTGTACAGTTATCCTGTGCCGTAGTTATGTTTGTAGTGTACTGTAGCTTCATACAGGCAAACAGGCTTTTAGCCAGAAATTGAAAAGTGGCCGTCCAGACGATATTTTCCATCATAATTTTTGAAAGGATTAGGTGCAATTTTCATGAATTTCTTCAAAAAGTGGGCGTCCACAGGACGCCTGGACGCCCTGCTGGCTAAAAGCTTGCAGGCAAATCAGTGTTATCCGAAAATACGTAACACCGTTACAAAACAATTCAGTATTAACTATACCTCGATATAACGAACATTTTGGTTGTTTTTCCTGATATAACGAACTCTCGATATAACGAACCAATTTCTCCAGTTCCTTGGCACTTCGTTAAATCGAAGTTCCATCGTAAACAACACCACAGAAAAATACTGCTCAACAGCTTTATTTGAATGGTTTGGTTTGATTTGCGAATTTTACAGAAACACGCCTGAACTCCAGAGAGAGCCAACCAACACTGTCTGGGATGGAGCCAATAAGCGACAAGCGCCAGTCTCACTCGGTTTATAATGGCGATGTCCCAGCCAATCAGAGCGAGGGACTGCGCGGTAAGAAATAATACTCTTACTGAATGAAAATATAGCTCTATTGCTTACAATTTCGTACTTGGCAAACTTTAAAACCCTTTTAATGTCAAGCTTACTGATAATGCCTGAGAATAGTCCGAGGTTTTTGAGTATCGTTAAGCCTCGACTGTCAAATCTTTATTGACATGCAGTCAAACCTGTATGTAACGGCCCTGTATATAACGGTCACCGAGCAACTTCCCGAACATCGTACCATATTTTCTCGTATACACGTCCAGGCTGCTTATTACAAACTTGGTTGATTCGAAAGTAATTTTTGTAATTCAAAAATCAATGTTCGGAAGGCAAGTCGGGCGCACAGAAATTGTTATACCCTTAAAATAACGGAAGAGTCTAAATAAATCCCGAAGCTTTTATTTTCGTTCTTGATCATTCAATAAGGACTGTCAATTTGAGATGGCGTTAAAATGAATGTAGAATGCATAGGGTACGTCGCCAACTACTTCCGAAGATAACACGAAGATCTCTAACCATTCCCAATGTAAATCAACCATCATCGATTGACCAGTGAACCTAAAGGAATGAACAAGTAAGGAAAAGAAGTGATTGTGCTAAAAACCTACACGTGACCACCACGATTCCAACAGAAAGTTATAGTTGAACACCAAGCTCATGCTATATAACAAAGTTTCCTATTAAACGATCTGATAACTGGCTTTCTAGATAACTTCTCAGTGCAAATGGTCAACCAGGACATGTATCTACCAGTTAAAACAATTCCCGTATTACCCAACACAGCTGGTGAACACCTGGACAAACCTCGTGTACCGAACATCAGACCGCAGTTTGAAATAGGTGATATTGTATGGGCGCAAGCTCGCGGTCTTCCTTCGTGGCCTGGTAAAGTCGTGGATGCCAGTGAAGTCGGGAAAGGCAGACCGGATGATGGAAAGGTAAAAACATATTTTGGTTGAGAGAAAATGGCATACTTTTGTCCATTTTGTTATTGTCGTAAGTTGGGCTAAGATGTTGCACTAAATAAACAAAGCTTAAAAGCTTTCAACAGTTAATAACATGTCTCGCAAAAATAAGTTTGTCGCACTCTTTTTATAAAGTGCCAATTTTATTATTGATTGTACTGTATTTTTCTTTAAAACAACAAAACGCCCAATAGCGTTCCGCCCAGATTCTAAAAATAGAATTGGCGCGCAGCATCATGGGATTGAAATGCGTACAAACATTCGCAAGAACTATGCAGGTAGCTACAAAAAAAACAGGTGCTACGAAGCACTGTCCTTGGGTACAACTCGACAATTATCCACAACATCTACAGGAATCGCAAAAACTGGTGTTTCCGAGGCAGCCATTTTGAAATATTTGTCCGCATTTTGATCCCAAAATGCAATGCTGCCAAATATGACGTCACCTGGGCGGAACGCTATTCGGACAGTTGCCGCTTACCTGTTATAGCGCGTTTGTTAAACACGGTTGTTCATTGCGATTGCGTTATTCCGACCTTGGTTTTCAGCGCTGGGTTATGTGGTTTGGTGACCATACGTTCAGCCAAGTTGAAGTAGACAAACTAAAAACACTGTCTGAAGGACTGAGAACATTGGACGATAAAGCTCGCAAGAAAAAGTACAGGTGAGGACGTCATCTTTTTTTAATCTTCCAGTCTCTTTCATTCCCTTAATTCTTTCAGGCGGTGAAGCCGTTGGCCTTGTCTCCTCCCTTGGGGGAGGGGAGCGGGGGAGGGGAGGGGGGGAGGGGATACAGACGATGGACCCCACAATAATTGGCGCAAGCTATTGTGGTGCCCCTGCCAAGTCTGGCGAAGATGAATAAAGTATAAATCCCAAAATCTTCCAACGAAACAAGAAATTCATTTTGCGAACTAACAACGCCAAATGAGAGTAAGCTTAAGTAATTCCTCGGTAGCTTTCACCTGACGGTAAAACTTTTGCGTGAAGCTCTCAGAACTCGAAAAAGAAACATGTGCCGGTGCCAACCGCGGGAAAACATACAGCCGTTATTAAGCGCGGGAAAACATGTAACGGGTGCCAAGCGCCGGAAAACATGTAACCGGTGCCAAGCGCGGGAAAACATGTAGCCGGTGCAAAGCGCGGGAAAACATGTAACCGGTGCAAAGCGCGGGAAAACATGTAGCCGGTGCAAAGCGCGGGAAAACATGTAGCCGGTGCAAAGCGCTGGAAAACACGTAGCCGGTGCAAAGCGCGGGAAAAAATATAACTGTTGCCAAGCACAGGAAAACATGTAACCGGTGGTAAGGCGGGAAGACATGTAACCGGTTCAAGCTGCGGGAAAACATGTAACCGGTGCCAAGCGGGGTAAACACGCTACTGGTATCAAGCGGCGACTAGCGCGGGAAAAAGCACGTATGCCAAGTTTCGTTTGGCGTTAGTTTTGCTCCTGATTCGCTGAAACGAAGACAGCATGTTTACTATGATTGGTTTGCTAGAGCGTGTATCAATTTTTTAAACCAATTATGGAGCTCGGAAAATACAAAACAAAAGCAACCCATAATTAAATTTTGAAACCGTTCTAAGACTTGTTATCCTGTTTTAGAGCTAAGAAAGCAAGGATTGGCCTGGAGCAGGCAATTAGCGAGGCTCTGGAAGCTCTTGATATGGTAAGTATAGCTCAAATTGAAACAAGCAGTTTGCATTTGTGTATGGAATTGTTACTCTTGTACTGAAATTCGGCTTTAAAAAATGTCTTATATTTTGCTTCTTATTCTGACATTTTAGAGAGAACGCCTTCGAGGACGACAAGGTGAGCTAACTGCTATAACAAACTTAAAGCTAGATTCTTTTTTACGCCTGTATACGGCTTTGTATTTCAGTTGCCAGCTGAAAGAAATACTTGCAATATAGTGATAAAAAGAGAGATGTAATGTGTGGCCTCCGAATTCCTTGGCAAGTGAGATTAAACCACAGAATGAATGCAACAGCAAGTTAAAGCTCCATTTTTCGGTTTAGCGAAATTATAATGATTTTATGCGTGTTCCGTAAAATCGTGTAAATTATCGGACTGGTAAATTAGGCCCCGTCCACACGTATCCGGATATTTTTGAATCCGCAACTTTTTTGTTACGGATTAGAAAATATTCGCGTCCACACGTAGCGTATTCGAATCGTATTTGCCCGAATTCGCCGGATACGTGTGGACGGAAGGCCAATCCGCAACAAAAAAGTTGCGGATTCAAAAATATCCGGATACGTGTGGACGGGGCCTTAGAGTGTAAATTATCGGACTGGTAAATTAGAGTGTAAATTATCGGACTGGACTGGTGCCAGGCGTGCTTTAGTCGAAAGTCTTGAACACGTTTCGGGCCCGCAAAGCTCTGTTATGTGCAGAACGTTTACCAACAAGGATTCAATATTCTTTGATTTTGAAAGCTAAGCAAAGCATCCAAAGCTGACGAAAAACGCTGCGCGTGTTTTCGGGATAATCATCGTCACTCGAAAGAAACTGATTTTAAAAATAGCTTTCGGGAGTATTAAGAAACGCACGCCAGGCGTGAAGCGTGTTTGAAACGAACACATGCACGCATTGCATAAAAGCCCTGCCGTGACATGCTGAATACTTACTTTCCTACCTTGTAGTGTAAAAGATACTTGTAAGGCAATAGCATTTATTAGTATTTTTGTTATTTTTTCTATCTTAGGAGCGAGGTCGAAAACCAAGAAGAAACGACTTAGATGACGTCACACCAAGAATAGGATGTTAGCGCAAACATTCACGGAATTTGCCAATGTGTTTTAATAAGTAACGTATTGATATAATATATTGAGCGGTTAATACTAGGTACTGTTTAGGATTTAGGCTATGTAAATAGTTTTGGATAAAACTTTTTATCCGTTTATTTCAGGGAGGGAAGGCTGTAGCTCTCATCTCTCTTGCATGTATTTATCACCATTTTCACCGATAACAATAAAGCGGCTTGTTTGACACAATCTGCTAAATAAGGGCCGTTTTGACAAGCAATTTGTGTTGCAATTTATTTGCAATTTTAAAACTCGTCATAGTTTCCTCGAGAGTAAGGCAGCTTTAACGCTGACAAACGCTTTGCTCTCTTCAAATTAAAATGACAATCAAATCGCTTTGACTTCGCAGCGAGTGGACGCCACTAGACCATTGTTGTTGTGCTTGGTTTTTTTTTCAATTTGTGATGTTTACAGAAATTAAACGCACATCAATGTAATTAGCCAATGAGACCTCGATGCAAAAACGTTCAACCGGTGCTAAGCGCGCTAAAACCTGAAACCAGTACCAAGCGCGGGAAAACATGCAAACGGTATCAAACGCGGGAAAACCTTAATCTGTGCCAAGCGCGGGAAAAAAATGCAACCGTTGCCAAGCGCGGGAAAATAAGCGTGTGCCAAATCATTATTAGCTGAGAAGACTACATTGTTTGAACTTAAGAACAAAGAAAAAAAGAATGTTTTTGAGTATTATAACAGTGCGTTTCCTACAAATTGTTTTAGACGTTTTTCTTTAACAGTACGTTTCATTCTTTTTTGCCATCTCTTTCTTTTGTATATATTTCAAAGCAAAGCCGCGAAGTTTGGATTTGTAACATGTTAGAACTTAATTTATAATTGACCGCCAAATGAAAGTTCCATAAACATTTTTCTTCCCATTGGCGAGTGACTACAAATCAAAAATTTAATTTTCTCGCTGCCTTCCCGAAGGGGACATCATTTGTAGCTTTTTGGGCAGGGCAGGTGGGGAGGGGGGAGGAGGGGGGGGGGGGGGTTCGTTTGTAAAATCAGTGAGTTGAACAGTGGCTTAAGTCGCATCTCATTAAAATTGTGCATGATTTTCCTTTAAAGAAAGATACGATTACGATTTTATTCTCTCTCCTATGAACAAGCCCCTTTATTCCACACTTGTAGCACCTACTACGGGCGCAAGAACTCCTGGCGATTTTCGCCTATCGTCGCAACGAGCCATAAAGCTGCCTGCGAGCAAGTTCTTGGGGAGGGGCGAGTGGTGAAGGAGATCCTTCCCCACTCCCCCCCCCCCCCCCCCCCGTCTCCGAGCCCGAGAGTTTGTTCGCAGACTAATGATAAAATTACCTAATGTGTCGCTGGCGTAAATAGCTGAGTTTCTGAGCAATCTTTGTGCAGCTTACACAAAGCTCGCATTTCTTTATTATTACATGAATATTGCTGCAATCGTTGTAAAAAAACAAGACCGATTGCGGCAACTCTGAAAAATGTTCCAAGTTATATCACCAAGGAATTACATGCTGGTACCATAGCAATTTGGGTTAATTATTAAAAAAACGAACTGTGTGTACATTAGCGGGGATTATTTTTGTAAGGGAACCAGGGTTGTACATAGTTGTATAGTGTTCCACCTTAACATGTACTAGGATTTCGTCGAATTTGAGGATGCAAATTTCTAAATACTCTACTAGACTGTCTTTCTCCGAAGTGGTTAGCTACATTTTAATCATTAAAAGACGTGAAATTCATTTGTTTGTTGTGTCTTTTAATACGTGAACAAAAGTAACAAACGCAACTGCTGTTCTCAATCGTCCGTGTCTGCGATAATGTCCTATAAACACACTAATCATCTCATCGCTGCTAGATTTATGTCGTTTATATCCAATCTGATTTATGCTTATTAACGTTCGCGCCCCTTTCATTGAGATTAGAATCATGTTCCCAGGGGGGCATAAATCACAATCCAAATGGGTAGACTGAGCACCAGCGTTTGGCACTGAGATTTCAAAGATCGTTTGGGTAACCAATATGAGCTAATATGATGGTTAATGATTGCCTTTGGACACCATTAACTTGTCGTAACTAACGCTAGTTACCCAAACAATCTCGGAAAGCCAAGTGCCGAAACCTGGTGCGCAATCTCCCTGAAGTTTCTGAAGTGGCGAACAAACACAACTATTGTCTCATAGCAGGTGCCAAAAAAGAAAGATTTTCATTGGCGTTCCCTTGCTCTTATACTTGTACTTGGATAGTAGAGCCAACTCTCGCCTTGCGGACACCCCGCTATATATCTCGCTATTACGGACAAGCTAAATTCCCAGCAAATGTTACAGACATTTTACTGGAACAAACTCCTTTTGGGGCGGTTTTCATTTGAGTGTCGTAAAACTGAAATCAAAGTCATCACTCTGGCCAATCATAACAGACGCAGACAAGCCAATGAACCAATCAGAACTCGCAGCCAATATATGTAGCCGGCGCCAAGCGCGGGAGAACGCGTGCGAAGAGCTCGCAATTGGTTTTGGTTTTACTTGTGATTACAAAAATCAATCAAACGACAACGGTTATACTGCATCAATATTGCATAAACTAAAAACTAATCAAACGCCATTGTGGTTTCTCAACACGTTTATCACGTAGACGTTACTGAAATCTCTACTCATAGGCAGCGTTTTTGAAAATCTCTGTTTTCGATGCGTTTTCAAACATTGACCTCTGTATGGAAGGCATAATCACACTGCAATTATTTTCAAAGTATTATTTGAGCTCCAAAAGCGGAGTCAAAATATCAATTTACTCTTATCGCAAACAGAGTTATTTCACTCCTTATGGATGATGGGAAGATAACTCCTTCTGGGGGTTGAAATTACTCCTTTTGGGGGTCGAAATACTCCATTTAGGAGTTATCTACAAAAAATAACAATGCAAGGGGTTGATTTAACGCCTTTGAAACACTGTAGATGCAAGCGTAAACGCCGTTTTAAAGTGTATGTGACAGATTTTTTTCTCATTTGCTTGTTGGAATCTACATGGCGTTCTGATAAGAAAGTCGAAAAAAGTTTTTCTATATTGATTTTTCTTGTCCATGATTTAGCCGTCTAAAAACGTACGTAAAACTTCACTTCCTGTGGGTTACAAAACCGCGCTGTGACGTCTGATACAAGAATGCCTGCGTCGCGGTTTCTCAGTTCCTCCGTTTTTTGGTGCGTGTTGCTACAACCATAGACAACACACCTTAATACTCAGAACCATGTTTCTTCCTCAGGGCGCACCAATCATTTATAACCATGTAATTTTCAAATTTGAGGAGCCGTTACAATATTTTCTTTCAGTTTTGCCTGGCCCTGAGGAAGACTAGTACAATTAGTCGAAATATTGGCCATTAATAAATCTGCCCTTTGCCGTAGTGCCAGCCTTGCATTCAGTTTTGTATTTTCACATTCAAGTGACGCCTGGCACGAGATCTTTCACAAGGAAGATCCGGCAACTACCAGTAAGTTTAATTTCTGCGTCGTATGGACCTCTGCATTCAAAGGTTTTTCCCCGTCATAGGACCACCCGGTTCTGATCGGGTGCAAGAATTGACATGAAAGTCTTTGTGCGCAATTTTTAAGTACACACAATGGTGAGACGTTGACTTTTGTAGCAGGTTAAATTTTTATTTCCTTCTGATGTCTTTCGCTAGTGACGCCATTTTGAATTTGTAACAGATAACATGCAGGAAATCCACGTACTGCAACGTCTCAAGAAGCATGTTGAAAAGATGTGCGATTTTAACGTTTAGAAACATCTTTCATTACAACGTAAACGGTCTCGTCAGGCCAACTAGCTCAAACTCGTTCTCGGGGCTTTTTCTTAAAATGGCGGGCGCTCCACAATTTTGTAAGTGGAGAAGTAAAGGCCCTAACAATGGTGCCAACTAGATTGAAACACGACTGTGATAAGCGCTGATCGCGTTTAAAATTTGCTGAAAAAAGGGCCTTTGAAACACAATAAAAAATCTCACAAAAGCACGGATGAATCAGACATTTTCTTTTCTCAAAAACAAAAATTAACACGCTTCTTGCCGTTATATATTTTGTAGGTACCCAGCAAACAAATATGGAAAGTACTATATAAGATCGAGCTTAAAAGCTAACATAGCTACTAAATTTTCAAGGTTGGTTCTTAAAGTCACTTTCGCTTAGTCCTTTTAAGTGTGTATGACAGATTTTTTTTTTCTTTTGCTTGTTGGAATCTACATGGCGTTCTGATAAGAAAGTCGTAAAAAGTTTTTCTATATCGATTTTTCTTGTCCGTGATTTAGCCGTCTAAAAACGTAAAATTTCACTTCCGGTGGGTTACAAAACCGCGCAAGAAAAAGACTGGAAATAGTCTGCTGTGACGTCAATACAAGAATGCCAGTGTCGCGGTTTCTCAGTTCCTCCGTTGTTTGGTGCGTGTTGCTACAACCATAGACAACACACCTTAATAGAACCATGTTTCTTCCTCAGGGCACACCAAAAAATGTGAGGAACCGAGAAACCTCGGCGCCGGCATTCTTGTATTGACATAACAGCGGACTATTTCCAGTCTTTCTTCTTACGCGGTTTTGTACCCCACCGGAAGTGAAATTTCACGTTTTTAGGCGGCTAAAACACGGAAAAGAAAATCAATATCGAAAAAACTCTTTTCGATTTTCTTATAAGAACGCCATGTAGATTCCATCAAGCAAATAAAAAATCTGTCATATATGCCTTTGATTGTATGTCATTACATGACATGAATAAAATCAATCAGAAACTTATTTGAAGAGGGTATATTGACATTAAAGGTAAAAGATTAAACAAATAACTAGAAAACAAATAAAAACCGTCCCTCTTAGTTCTGAATTTCATGGGCGAGTGTCGTGTAGTTATTCACGATCTTCTTTCTCTTCCACGCCATGTAAGCTGCACCAATTATACACAGTGCTATCACACCAACCAGCGCAGCAAGAAGAAGTGTGTTTGAGCCTGGAAAGAAAATAACATAGTTTCAACTCATTAGGTTAAAAACAGAATTTCTTTAAATATTTTGAACAAATGAAAAATGATATCATGATAAACTTCAATAACCCCCCGCCTTAAAACGTTCTGGAGTGGCAAAGGGGGTACACATGAATTTGAATGAAATTTTAAGAGGTTTAAAGAAGTTTAAAGAAGGCATAGATGGAAGAAAATGATTTTTGGAACACCAACAGACAGTTGATACCCATGCAAGAGCACCCCAGGTTGCTAGTGAACTAACTTGGTGTCCGTCTGTTAATTATTAACTACAAATTCTAATTTTAAAACTTCACTAAATCTTCAATATTTCTTATTTCTCTTAATTTTACATATCCTTTGAGAAAAACTATTTCCTCCCAAACATACCCAAAATCATCCAAAAATTTACAAAACACCCCATAACATAGATTCATGAGATGAGCTTAGAGATTTTGGATTGCTTGAAACGTGAACGAGATATTTCCATTAAAGCCATGTCAAGTGGCGGGAAAATGACGTTCCGGTGGATTCCCGCCTTAAGGAGACTGCGCATCAGCTTTCGGAACCAGGCTTTTTGAGATCGTTTGGGTAACTAGCGTCAGTTACGATAGGTTCATGGTTTCCAAGGCAACCATCAACCAACCGATCCCAGCTTCTGCGACCCACCCGCCATTTTGAAAGCGGTCAAAGCTCTGGGTACGAGGTTGGTGTTGTGAGTAAGACTCAATACACCTTATTCTAAAATGGTGGTCAATATGTTATTCTTTTATATGTATGTTAATTAGCCCTTGCTGTCTCGTCCGCATGTACAAAATACAACAGAATTTTCCCGCGAAAATGAGGCAAAGAGGGCTAATTGAAATGCATACAAAAGATAATAAATTGCCCGCCATTTTGGAATAAGATGAACGAAGATGATCTGTATTTACCTGCACTTTTGATGGCACCGCTCGCCCTTTTTCTGTCAGCATCAGCATCTTTTTCCAATGAGAGGGGGCCCTGGGCAAGAGGGTACATGTCATCACCAAGACTCTCAGCTGCAGCGCTGACGTCACGTTTACGTCGATCCTCGCAAATGCGCACACAGTTGGAGTTTGGGTCCGAGACATTGCAAATTTTCACATGACAATGGACAAAAACAAACGGGTGTTCGCCGATGAACTTGAAGCTCTCCAAACTAAATCTCTCCGATCTCTCATTGGAGGGATGGTATTCAAGTGTTTCGTCCACTTTACAGCTGAAGAGAAGAACGTAAATTAAACAGACATCACTCAGTTATTTGGACCCTGACCTGACTGTTTCGATCATGGGACAACTTAGCAACGCGGATGATTTCTTTACAAGTTGCCGTGCTTCAATTTTTCTTGTTCGCTATTTAACGTCATAAATAAGTGTGTTAAGGGTTGGGGAATAGATAGTCACATTATATTCATCTTTTTTTATTCCTTTTTCTATGACTCCTAGTGAGGGCTTTATAATGCTGCCTTTGATTGTGCCCATATGTTAACGGAAACCGCTTATTAAGAAAATCAGGTCACATGACATAACAGATGTCAAAATATCTGACAATTCAAATGGTGGATACCGCCTTTAAAGACGGAGTTGCATTGGCAAGGACCTGTTGGACATTTTGAAGGCGAAAGTTTTCAAACGTTTCGATTGCAAACGGATCCCATTTAAAAAAAAACATGTTTTGTGACGTCATCAATCAGGAAATATCACGTGACGGTTGATAAGATATTTGTTAGATCAAACAAGACAAATATTTATTCCCTTAAACTCCATGAGCCAGGAAAAATATTTTGTCAAGAAAGAATGGGGTTCTTTAAAATCTCTGCAAAGGGTCCTTAAAGGATAAAAAATCCAAATCCTAGATTTATCGAGAGGAAGGAAGGGGAGGGGACGAGTAAGTTTCATGACAAAGCCAAATACATTATTTTCGGCAATTTACTCACTTTTTTACGTTTATTGATATTTCAAATTCTTTGTTTATTACTCATGGTCATGCGCCACTGTGACTTGGGTCAATTGGCAAACGTTTGAATTTGAGCTCATCTGTGGTCATCGCTACGTGCGATTTGGTAGAGAATTGGCGTTCGCTCTAGTTTTTCTATCTTTTTGCTACTACACAGTGCTGACGAGACCCAACCAGGTCGAAACAGCTGTCCACGGTTGCATTTTGGCTTTCAGTTTGGGCTCTATCATGTCGTTGTCGCGTTTAATATTCTACGTAGTATCAGCCTTATTTTATACTTTGATTTTATCTATATTTTGGCTGAGTAGATCTTCTCCTGCTCCTACGCACGCGCACAAGGAACTAAGGAGAAACTATCATGGTCTCTCTCCTCTCTACATTTAAGCTTTCATTTTTCTAGTCTGAGTTTTCTTACCCATTTTGAATGATCCAGTATTTGGGATTACTGTTCCTGTTTGGGGAAGGCGTGGCATAACAGTCCCTGGCAAGTATGGTCAGCCTGTGGTCAATTGTATCAACTGATGCTTCAAAATAGATTCTTTCACGCAACTTCTTCAAAACGGGAAAGTCTTTTTGAGTATATGGACCCACAAACCTATCAAAAAGAATAAAGAAAGGATGTAATTTTTAAAAGATGTACAACGACAGGTGGGACAACTTCAATAGTTAAATTTACTCGAAAATGGCAACACAAAACTGATTGTGTTTTTTATTCAATTTGGAGATGGATATGGATCCCAGACAAATTAGCACGACAATTAAGATTTGCTGCTCAAACTCTTTCAAAGCCTTCTTGAGTCGTATAATCACGGTGCAACCATTTAAATGAAAGCTACTGAGCAGTACTTTCCTGTGATGCTGTTTATTATGTTGTGCAATGTGTCCAAGGTGGTTCTAACTTTTTAGTCTGTGGATGAATTAAACCCTAAAGTGTGACCATTTAAATGAAAGCTATCGAGCAGTACTTTCCTGTGAAGCTGTTTATTATGCTGTACAAGGTGGTTCTAACTTTTGAGTCTGTGGATGAAATCCTAGATTTAAAGCGACCACTCGCCCATGTTTCGGTTCCACTACAGACGCAAAAAGAATAATGTGTTACAGTGCAACTCCAATAAAACGACGTTTTGTCCCTTACATCAAAACTTCTGTATGATAAAATAGTTTACGCTGATAGTTGCTTTGTACATCGAAATTACTACAGGTTGATATGATTCAAAGTGAACACCTCTTGTGGCCTGACTTCTCGTAAGCGACCACGTCCCGTAAGCGACCACGTCCCGAAAGCGACCACATCCCGAAAGCGACCACGTCCCGAAAGCGACCACGTCCCGTAAGCGACGTGACCTTGTCTTTGCATTTTGGGTAGTAACTTAGGGGAGGTTCGACTGTATAAGGAAATATTTTCAAACCTGATATCAGGATACAAGTCGAGCTTCAGAACAAATTTCCCAAATCCTTTCTTCGAGAAGATCACTTTCTTGCTGAAAGGCTTCAGGCCAACACCGCTAACAAGCCCACTGTTGTCATAGTAACAGTGAAATGGGATCTCAAAATTAGGAACGTGGGAGACAAGGTCCTTGGCCATAGGGGGGACGGGTAAAGCTTCGTTGGTGTAAACCACTGACGAAATTGCGTGCCTGCTCTTAGTACCACAACTGGTCAGCGGTACGTTAAGAATGAAGTGAGTCAGGTTTTCAGAAGCTTTGCAATTCTCGTCCAGGGCTCTGATGTGCTCACGGTCAGCACCACGGAGTACAGGCTTAGGAATGGTAATGAACATGTGGTTCTTCAGGCAAGACACATGGCACTTGTCGGCTAAAGTAGAACATTCCAATTTGTGAAAACATTAATAAAGTTTATCAACAAACATTAATTGTTGTCCTAAGTCATTGAATGGCAAATTTCCCGCCGTAATAGTGACCAAAATTGTGGTTTCTTGACTTCCATGTTACATCGCCAAATGCCATGCACCAAATATACAACTATTCATCTCCAATTCGGCGAATAATTGTTAACTATCAGATAAGTATATAAAATATAAATAACATGTTAATATTCTGCCGCATTCGAAGTAAACTTTTACATGGGCTTAAGTTAAATGAAAGGAAATATATTGTGAAAGTGTTATCGCCGGTTTTTATCGTGTTTTAATGTTGTCCGTTCTACATCGGAGATGAGTTTCAGTTGAATTGGCGCCTTTTTGACCCCTGTCGACGCACCATTAATAGATCATGGTATAATGAATAGGCTATGAACACTGTTGGGAGCAAATAAGCGATGGGTTTAGGGCGCTTACCATTTGTCAGAACTGGCCGGCCAGACCGGTCCGTTTGTAACTAGAATGCATCTTTTTGAATATTTGTTCCTTCAAGTCCATCATCCTATTTCCAAATTTACCAGTCTGGCCGACCAGTTCTGGCAAATAATGGAATAATATTTACCAATTGATCGGTCCGGCCGGGCAGTTCTGACAAATGGTACGCGTCCTTAGTATACAATGTGATCATCAAAATAAACATGAAACTCTGAAAAGCTCTGAATATGAAAAAACAAATTTTGAACTAACCTATGTCATCTGCGTCATTGAATTCCTCATCCTCATCTGTAAAAAAATAATCAGCGTCAAGTATGATCGTAGACATTGTTGGCCACCTTCGGACAAGAAAACATGTCCGTTGTAGAGAGGTGGCCGTTGTTTTGGGAAGGCTATCAATTGGAGGATTCGTGTGAATGAATAAGAAGTCAGGACAAAAAAAAAATGGCCGACGTTGTAGAGAGTTGGCCGTTATGGGGAGGTTATCATTGGAGGATTTGTGTAAATTAATAAGAAGTAAGGACAAGAGAACATGGCCGTTGTAGAAAGGTGGCCGTTATGGGGAGGTTCTCAATTAGAGGATTTGAGTGAGTGAATGAGAAGGCGGGACAAGAAACATGGCCGTTGTAGAGAGGTGGCCATTATGGGGAGGTCAGTTAATTAGAGGATTTGTGTGAATGAATAAGAAGTCAGGACATTAACAAAACATGGCCGTTGTGGAGAGTTGGCCGTTATGGGGAGGTTATCCATTAGAGGATTTGAGTGAGTGAATTATGTTGTATTAAAAAAGTTGGTTCTAACTTTTGAGTCTTTGGATGAAACCCCTAAAGTGTGACCATTCAACCGAAAGCTGATGAGCAGTATTTTTCTATTGTTTGTTACGCTGTATATGTAAGGTGGTTCTAACTTTTGGGTCTATGGATGAAATCCTAGTGTAAACATTAAAATGTAAGCTATTGAGCAGTTATTAACTTTGGTGCTATTAGTATTTTATTCTCCCCAAAAGAGAATAAAAAAATGCTTGTCAAATGATTACTTTAGCCTCCCCGCGCGAGGTCACAATTAAGGCCTGAATTATTATTCCGAGAAGTGTAGTGAGATTATAGTCACCGTCAGCTTTAACCACAGATAATCAAAGACAATAGTTTAAGAAGCCCAAACAATATTCTGCGGCGAACAAAGTGTTCACTATAGCTAGCTAATGCTGATTATACAAATATTACTAAATGTACAACTACGTCAACTTCAACTTTAACTTTCTTATAAAAATAGAAATTTCCAGTACTACCAGCAAATAGCAAAGTGCTAATCGAGAAATTAAAGGCAGGGTAAAGAAAGAAGTACAGAGACTGAGCTCTGTCTAAGCCGCACACCTTCGAGACCAGCTCTGGCTGTCCACATTAGAGAGGTGGCCTCCTTATAGAGAGATCGATTATATAAGTTACAGACGAACAAGTGAAATTCGGCCAGAACCAACCAATACTGTTGATATCCGTCTTAAAGAGGTGCCGCCTTACAGGAGTGTCCGTCTTTAAGATAAGTTTAAAATGTCTAACGAAACTTAGAACAAGTTTATAAACAACTCTTACCTATGACAAGAATGTCGTTGGAAGTGTCGCTTTTTTCTGTCTCTGTCGCATCTCGTATGGCCTGTTGAGGAGTGTCATAAGACACCAGGTTATAACAATTCGCAAGAATTAAACAGCATTGAAAAATCACAAAGAAGACAGCCTTGTTGCGCATTTTCATGTTGAAGCGAAACGCTTCAAAGACAAGAAGATGCTGTACTTGGGAGTCAAGGAAAATATTCCGCATTGTTTAATTTATGCATTGCAGACAACAAAGCGAAGAAAGCGAAAAAACATATCGTGTATTGTTTCTATTGCGATCTTTAATTCCTTTACATAATCGGAACACGGAAAATCTTTCTTAATGAACCATGAAGATGCGTACGTAAAGTGTATAAATAAAGATAAATGTCAGTAACGCAATGTCCTGCGTTTAGCTAGCGGAACGTGAGTTAATAGGCCATTTGCACAATGACGTCATATGACTACAACTACCACAATCCTTCAGCTTTTGGTTTTGTAGTGCAAATTAGGGCGATTGTTATTTAAACCTCACTGGGATAACAATATTTAAATAAGAAAGGAAAAACGAAATGAATTCTGGTAGTTGTAGTAAAATGACGCCATCATGCAAATGGCCTATTGTGTGCGCGTGCTATATATCATTGTTCAAAAATCCATTAACCATTTCTCTTTCCTATTTAGCATTCGAATACAGCCGCTTCTCGTCGCTCCCGGCCGCGAACGCACCTAGCGCGCCGGGAGAGATGAGACGGCAGTATTCGAAGGCTAGTTCTTGTTGTGTCGTTTTTGGTTTCAAACTTCCAATCTTGTTGCTGCAGACTATGCAGAAAAAATAACGCTTGCTATTACTTAATTCTAAACATAACATTTGCATGATTCTTTAGCCTGTTCCAGGCTCCGAGATAGTGGGGAACGCGCGAAGTAAAAAAAAAAAAAAAAAAAAAAAACCAGGGAAAAATCGCCGGGGAACTGGGAGAGGGAGGTCGCCGCCCTCACCCCAGTTCCCCCGCGATTTTTTTCCTTTTTTTTACTTCGCGTGTTCCCCACTATCTCGGATCCTGGAACAGGCTAATGATTCTTCCGTCAATCAAACTGAACCAAAAATTGGTAGGTACTTCATATATGGTTATTATAGTCACTTGTTTTCTATCCGAAAACTCAACTACCAATGGAAATTCTATTAAATTTATTATTTTAATTACAGGATATACCATTACAAAGCCCAAGCTTAAGTTCACATTACAAAAAGTCCTGTTTGTCCCAAAAGTTTTCTATTTTAATTATTAAAAACATTATTTATTTTAAAGAAACGAAATAGAGTTGAAGTTTAGAAGAACTCCAAAAGATGTGAAGCACTCGCTTTGGCTCATGTTTTCGTTTTCTCCCAAACTTCTACACGATCGTGGTACTGCACCATATCGCTCTGGAAACGCGTTGTTTTTATTTGCGAAATAGAGTTAGCTGCACAAGAATAAGTACACATAGCATTTGATCGTTATAATAAGTTATTTATTTATTTAATTCCACCAGGATCGCCTTATTGTTCTGCCTGTCTGAATGCCTTCTTTTAATGATTCTTGGAGACCGTTTGCAATGCTTTCTATCTGAGGCAGACACATCGTCCTCCCAACCTCAATCAAAGCCTGCAGTTTCACTGGCGTCATAAGCATGAGCAAAAACATAACAGCGCTTATGTCCAATAAAAACGGGTCCGCAATAAGCATAAGCGCAAGCATATGGATAAGGATCAATCTTATGCTAACGTCAATGTTCGTTTTCACTTGGCGGCAAATTCCTATGCTTCCGCTTTTGCTTCTATTTTCATGGCAACCAAAGGGTGCGATTTCATCCGCTTTTTACGACGAGTTACTTTAATTTCAGAATATTCAAAACATAAACAAACGACCACAAAGCATTGTGGTAATCAGAAAGGCTTTAACGAAGATGATTGACTGAACTCTGACAGTCCTTTTGTATATCCAGTCTATTCCATGATGCACACTTTATTTGCCTTCTGTCTTCTCTCTTTCTTGCTCAGTGCTGTTCATTTTGGACATGTAGGATTACGAAAATAGGAAAGAAACCTGAAATTAAAATGCAAAAACGTTTGAGCCAGAATTAGTTATTTAGTGGAATACAAAATGTCAATTTGGACGATACTGCAAAACAAAAAAAGGCAAGCTTCCCAAAGCCATTTCTTTTTCGATTCATAGTAACTAAATTCCTATTGAATTGGGAATATTCTATTCAGATTTTCGTCAATATCACTTGTACTGATCAAGTCCCACTGAGTTCTCAGTTTGTCATCGTGATTATAAACAAAAGAGGTTTCCATTATTATCACTGCTAAGAGAATATTAAAGGAAACAGACAAATTTTATTTGCAATTTCATGTGTTGCAAGTTCTGCCGAGAAACCTATCTAAATCCTGAAACCCATAACCAGGCAGACAAGAAGGCTAGTGCTTTGTGTATCACACCTGTTATTCCAGCATACATTTTCATCAGATGCGAAATCATGACCAGCGGCTTCGCGCATGCCTTGTCCTTTTCCACTAGTGATAGCACCAGTAGACACCACACCATATTTGGAATAATGGCAGCTGAACGATATTCTTACTTCCGGTGCACGCGTGATGACTGCTGTGGGAGGAAGAACTTGTCGAACCATATTGCTGTACACTACGCTGTTGTTAGTGTGCCTACTGGAGGTACTGCAGCCAATCAGCGTTGTAGTTAGAACGAAGTGTGTGTTATTATCTATTGCTGTACAGTTTGAGTCCAGGAGACGAAGGTCCTCTCGGTCGACGCCAAGGAGTAAGGACTTGGAAAGAGAGATTGACATTTCGTTTGGGTGACACTTCACAACTGCTCCACAAGCTGAAAAAGAAAAGCCGAAAAGAATTGTTAGTAATTATCAGGAAAGCTACGATGATATTGTTACTTTGATGCAAAAGTTTCCCTCGCGCCTCGACTACGTCTACACTTTTTTAAAGCCCAAAACACTTCTTTAAGTAAATTAAATTTAAAATACCCCAATCAAATGAGTAACATCTCGCACTTGAACTTGGATGGCCTGTGGTTCGGTCCTTAAAAAGTACAGTGTTATTGACCTGAGAAGCTCTAAATATTCAAGGTGATAAACATCTTACCTCTCCTTACCATACCAATACATTTTATTACAGTCCGGGTAAAGAGAATAACGAAAGTCGTTATGCACACGAAGGGAATATTTTACTGATGTAACATTAAATTATCAGACTTAACATAAAATGGAATGTACTGGAATATATAAAGGGAATTAAAATCTTAAGATAGAGAAGGGATTAACTGATTTTTGGCAGCCAACAAGTAAAATAAAAAATGCTAAATAAATCGAAGGCTTTCACTGAGATTGCCACGTATACCGGCTTAACACACCAAGGACACTTATATTATCTTTCCTTAATTAGTTATATGTGTAAGAGTACGAGATTCTGAAACTGTAAAGCAACATTTCTGGCTTATATTGTTAAGCATTTGTGGTATAATTCTGCATGTGCATACCTTCAGAGTCATATTTATCTTGATCCGTTTGCGATGATGTTTGATCGTGTCCCCATGCGTGAATGTTGCAATGGTCGATAGATTCGGCTTCATCGCTGTAAACATTCTGTGAAGACGTATCGAATAAAAGGACGACAACCATGAAAAGTGCCACAGATAAGCGCATTTTTACCATCAAAATATTAATTGAGTCGAGTAAGCAGCTTTGTTGAAAGAAAAACATTGAACTCTGCTGTGACCTAATCGTAATTTATGCACCAAGAATGAAATGCTTCAATGCAACACATATCTAAGGTTTGCATAATTAGCCTCTGTTTATTTACGAACCGGAAAAAATGTCCTAACAACATCCGTTAAATGAGCCTTTCGTTTGCTAAAGCTACAGTTTATGAATAAGTTATTTTTCCTTCCCTCCCCTCGTGTGCCTCGCGCACCTCGCTCGTCGCTCGTTCTACGCGCCTGCGCACCCCAAAAGCGCCTGTTGTGCAGGGTGAAGTTAAGTTAAGTTAAGAAGAGTCTGACCCTTTATATTGTTATGATACGGCTCTATTCCATATTTGGACAAGCATATCACCTCTTGCGCGAGTGAATTTCTCATCTACAATACAGTATGGAGTAATAAAAAAAGATATTAAGTAAATAAGAACACTTGTTATTGGAAATATATCCTCGACCCTGTTCACACAATTCAATTTTTATCAGAACATGTTTATTATTTATGCCGTTTCTGTTTTTGTTTTGTATTTTCATGACAGTCAAGATTACATCATCCTTTTATATCCAGAAAAGAATACTAAAGAATTTTTTCAGCTTAGGAAAGAAACAAAAAAGACAGACAAATTGATAAAGGTACACATTTTATAAGATGTGACATGATTATATCATCTTTTATATCCTAAAAGAATAGCACTGACATTTTTTCTTACAAAATACAAGCTAATGACACAATGTAACCACTTTATGACCAAGAAATTGTCATAGGTTATATCATCTTACCATATCACAAAAGAATACCCCAAGCTGAAATCCTAAACTGCTCATCGATAAAGGCAATAAAAATAACAATATTTATAAGATGAGACATTATTATATCCCAAAAGAATAGCACTGATAATTTTTTTTCAAATGCAAGCTAATCACACAGTCTTAGAGGTGCAAGCTAATCACACGGCCCTGGAGTTGAACACTTCATGATCAGAAGCTGTTATAGATTACATCATCGTATAGTACCATACGTATACCAAAAGAATACCTCAAGCTAATTTAAAATGCAGTGCAAAGCCCACTGAGCGTATTAGTCCCGTTAAAGTATAATTCAGTGTGAAATCCACATATAGATCAGTATCACATCTTATACGATTACATCATCTCATTGTATCCCAAAAAAAACAACAGCAAATTAAAGAAAGTGATAAGCAAATTACGAAAGGAAAAAATCTGCCCATAATGCTTCATTATTCTGGTTGCGGCAAAATTCCGGAGGGACCATGGCAAAAACACAATAGTTATGGTTATTGGCTGAAAATCTATAGCTAACAGAGACCGATTCAGCTAATCATTCATTCAGTGGACAGTGCAGGATGAATTTGCTTTTCAAGAATGAGGTAAGTCCTTTAGGATGTTTCATACATCCTTGTGACATCCTTGAATTCATGTTACAACAGGCTTTTCTCCGACAATTTACTACTTCAAGGCGAAGAAAGTCGTGTATCTAACTCGCCCACTCAAATTCAATTTTTATCAGAACTGTTTATTAACTGAAAAATATTCGGTTTTGTCTACGTCATGTGGAGTAGACATAGATTTTTGTAAGTTTCTGAATTAGCTACGGGATACAGCAACGTTTCCAGTGAACATTGTCATCATCTAACTTAAAAACCGTAATTAAACACTTTAACTCTTTTACGACTACAGTCAATCCTTATTGTATGCGTTGCAGTTCTTAACTTTGATTTTGTGGATAAAATGTAACCATTCAGACGAAAGAAATCAGTATTTTTCAATTTTACTAAACGAAATTTGGAACTTTAAGTTTGTACCTGGCTTCTGTTAGAGTCAAAGAATTCAGCTTTAGTATGAATTGGGTTTTCAGTTACATAGTCGAACCGCCATATGCGACCACTTCTCTGACTTTTCGTAAGCGACCATCTCTTCAAAGCGACCACTTTTCCAAAATACCAAATTTCTTCCAGTCAAACTATTATAGTTGAAACCTCTCTAAGCGATCACCTCTCGTAAGCGACCACTTTCAACGCCGGATAGACCCGGTTGTTCGAAAGCCGATTAACGTTAATCCCGGATTAAAAGTAAACCGAGGATTTCATTTCTCTGTTTAAAAATGTTTTCAAAAGGTCATTTGTAGCAACAGGTGTAGTAGTGAAGATAAGTTTAAGTCGAAACTGAAGGGCAGAAAACTCTAGAAAATTTTCAATTGTTGAGTCATTTAATTGGATTCAAAATTGATGCTAATCCTGGGTTAACTTAATCGTGCTTTGAACAGCCCGGCCCCGATGATTTGAATTTGTCTATTGTTTATTTCTCGTAAGCGATCACCTCTTGTAAAGCCGCGGCTACACGTGCAATATTTTGCTTGCACAGGTGATGCGATTTTTTACAAAATTGTTGCGTCGCCAGCGCACGGTAATCTCTCAGCGTCGTCGTCCATTAAAAGCAGAGCTGCGGCGGACAAAAATAATGTATCTTCGTCCGCCATATTTCTTTACCTTTTAGTACTTACCCAGTCTCGCGCGGTCTTTGTCGCAACATTTGGTCACCAAAATTTGTCGCGCGTGTAGCCACCACCGTGCGCTGGTGACGCGACAATTTTGCAAACTAGAAATACGTGTCTCGCAGAACCTCGCGAAGCTCGGGGGAGGGTGCACCGCGAGTCGAAACTCTCGATTTTGCGTATGAGGCTTTTCGCCACTCCACTTCGTCTTCTTTTCAACCGCGAAAAACATTGGTAAAAGGTCCTTTCGATGGTTCGCGTACCGTTTACCGTCCGCCATCTTTGTTTACAATGCTCCTGTATAGGCTTAGATGAGGTAGCACTGACCACATTGTTGCCAGGCAACTGCAGGACACCATCAAGTATATATACTAATATATATACATATTTCGCTCGAATTCGCGCGGCTTAGCTCCCGAGGCACGACAAATTTAATAACCTCGCTTCGCGAGGAAAGATCGCATCACCTGTGCAAGCAAAAAACCGCACGTGTAGCCGCGGATTTACACAGTAAATTACACCAGTTTCCCGGTTTAAAGACACAGATACTATTACAAAAGAAGGAATTTCGGTCGAATAATAAATCCGTTATTCGATAGTTTAAGAGATAATAGGTGCGGACATTTTACTCATTGCTCGCATTTTTTCACGCCCCTACGGGGCACGAAAAAATACTTAAAGCAACTCGTAAAATATCAGCGCGTATTATCTGTTAAACCATCGAATAACTGGTGTTTATATTTTGTGCTGATATATGATGCCTTTTACATTGAGGTTACCGCTGGTTCATATGATACAAAATTAACAACCCAGGGATCTGACCTTTCGTAAGTGACCACCTTCGCTTTGCATTTTGGGTGCTCCCATTGACCGCGGTCAAACGAGAGAAATTTGCAAAAGTTAAGCAAAGTACTTAAAAGTTAAGGTTGCCATCGTCACTGTTTAAAGTTTAATGTATTGCCAATACACTGTCAATTTATCAAACGTCTTAAAAGATTACCAAAAAAGTTCTATGCGTTTAAAAACTGTGAACTGCAGAATTGTCGGCTACATTTGCCGACGTAAACATAATTTTGATCAGGCGCAAAGAGTTTTGGTCCGTTTTCAACAGGAAAAAGCTCATCATTTTGAGAAAAATTAAAAGACAATAACGTCATCTATTTTTTTCATCCTTGCCCATATTTCCATTTAATATTAAATAAAATCCCACTAAATAAAACGAAAAACGCTTCGGACGTTTGACCGCGGTGGATGTCTCCCACTTTTTAAAAAACTTCTCTTCCATGTTAAGCGCATAATAATAACACAAGATTTAAACTTGAGAACAATATACATATTTTATTAATTGAGCTGCTTGAATATGAAATAATTTTCTTTTCGTATGCAGGTAAAAATGGTATGGCTGACGGTTTTACCTCTGTTGTTTATCTGTGTAAAAGTGGAATGCTTAGATATTGGTAAGTTGAAACAAAACTGCTTGTTAATTAGCCAATGTTGTAAACTAAGTATTTTGTACTAGAATAAAAATATTAGCCGAAAATTACCGAATAACACCAGCTAGCCTTTTTTCTCTGCACACATTTTTTGCTTGTTAATTTGTGTAGAAAGTCGCGTTTTATCTTGTAAAACACAAATTCCGAACTCAAGTAGGGTTCAAACACAACTAAGGCCCCGTCCACACTAATGCGTTTTTGAAAACCTCCGTTTTTGGTTCCACGAAAACGGATAAAAAGATTTGCGTCCACACTAGTAGCTGAAAAACGATAATCCAAAGATGCGTCTTCATCACCAGGAGCATTAATTAAGGCCCCGTCCACACTAATGCGTTTTCGTTTGAAAACGCATACTTTTTTATCCGTTTTTACTGATCGTCCACACTAAAACGATCAAAAACGAAGATGTTTATATATGAAAACGGAGGTTTTCGAAAACGCTTTTCAGAGTGGAGACTTTTCAAAACGCAGGTCTATCGTTTTAGTGTGGACGGCAAAAACGGAGCTTTCCAAAAACGCTTACGTCACAACTAGCAACGCGTAGTATCGCTGACGTTATTGGAGCATGCGTATTGAACAGAGAAACGTCCGAGCAGAGCCTATTAATAAAAACGCATATTTGGATCATCGTTTTTCAGTTCCCAGCGTGGACGCAAATCTTTTTATCCGTTTACAGAGGTTTTCAAAAACGCATTAATGTGGACGGGGCTCAAAACCGAATGAAACATACAGACAACAACGTCAAGCACATGTTTAATTTTGACCACGTTTTTCCGAGCAAAAGCGAGTTCTTCGTCTCTGCTCATGTTCAAAACTCTCGGATTTCACAACAGGCATCCCAAATTCACGATACGAGAAATCGATCTAGCGTAGCGTAAGCTCTTTTTCCACTACCAACGGCTTCTAAGCATCCCTTAATTGGTAACCCTGTCTTGAGTAGCTAACCGCGAAAAAATGCAGGGGAAAACGTAGCTGACGTGACCTCGGCCGTGTAGCCGCGCGAAAAACAAAGCCTCGCTTTGGTTTGAAAATTGCTAAGATCCCGGAAGTTACGCGAAGTCATACTTGCATGTTTTGCGACGTCATACGCGCCCGCGAGCTAGCCACGCCTAACGGATGGACGCATGGATGGACGCGCCCGCGAAACATTCCGCTAGCCATAACCATGAAAAATGACGGGCATAGGTTCTATGAGTATGGAGCTCTGCGAGCTGGCCTTCGGTACTTGACAGCTCCGCTATAAAATTGACGGGTTGATCGTTGGAAAGTTTGAAATGGATCCCTAAAAGGAACCAGAAATCCGTTTTGTGGGTGTGGCTAACAGAGAAAACAATTCTTTCTGTAAAGTTGTTACTGCCAGCATATTCTTTATACACTACAAGATGCCAGAATACCTCTGACAGCGTGAAAGAACAGCGTGGGTCATTTTCGATTCAAAAAACCCTTAGTAGTACCAAACCAAGAATTTTAACCCCTAAAAAGGTACTACGGCCATCTCCGTCACTTTATATGGAAGTTCCCCCGAGGGTTCTTTAGTTTTTAGATCATTTCTTACATTAGATGATATAAAGGCATTTTGTTACGGACACTACCTGGCCAACTCCTTGAA